>CM046309.1:46191971-46484471 GCA_025267735.1 Mactra quadrangularis
AAAAGTCATACCTGCGAAGTGAGATGCGCAGTGGCTACAGGGCCCCAAAGTCGCCCCACATCCTGGTGTCCCGAGATTTGCACGGGGTTTCTCGGTACCTGAACGTGGTGGGTTTGGTGTTTAAACACGTTTTTCAGGTGCCCTAGATGGTTAGCAACCTAACTGCAAAAAATCACATTCGCACACCGAGGTGCGCCATGGCAACAGAGCCGCAAAGTAAACCGTGCAATATGGCTATATATGGCTATAGAACAGCAAAAATGGCCGCCTCGTCCTGGTGTCCCGAGGTTTGCACGCGTTTTTTGCTACCTTAATGTAGTTACTTACTTGTTTAAACACATTTTTCCCAATGCCCTACGTAGTTAGCAACCCATTTGCACAAAAGTCATACCTGCGCAGTGAGATGCGCAGTGGCTACAGGGCCCCAAAGTCGCCCCTCATCCTGGTGTCCCGAGATTTGCACGGGGTTTCTCGGTACCTGAACGTGGTGGGTTTGGTGTTTAAACACGTTTTTCAGGTGCCCTAGATGGTTAGCAACCTAACTGCAAAAAATCACATTCGCACACCGAGGTGCGCCATGGCAACAGAGCCGCAAAGTATACCGTGCAATATGGCTATATATGGCTATAGAACAGCAAAAATGGCCGCCTCATCCTGGTGTCCCGAGGTTTGCACGCGTTTTTTGCTACCTTAATGTAGTTACTTACTTGTTTAAGCACATTTTCCCAATGCCCTACGTAGTTAGCAACCCATTTGCACAAAAGTCATACCTGCGCAGTGAGATGCGCAGTGGCTACAGGGCCCCAAAGTCGCCCCTCATCCTGGTGTCCCGAGATTTGCACGGGGTTTCTCGGTACCTGAACGTGGTGGGTTTGGTGTTTAAACACGTTTTTCAGGTGCCCTAGATGGTTAGCAACCTAACTGCAAAAAATCACATTCGCACACCGAGGTGCGCCATGGCAACAGAGCCGCAAAATATACCGTGCAATATGGCTATATATGGCTATAGAACAGCAAAAATGGCCGCCTCATCCTGGTGTCCCGAGGTTTGCACGCGTTTTTTGCTACCTTAATGTAGTTACTTACATGTTTAAACACATTTTCCCAATGCCCTACGTAGTTAGCAACCCATTTGCACAAAAGTCATACCTGCGCAGTGAGATGCGCAGTGGCTACAGGGCCCCAAAGTCGCCCCTCATCCTGGTGTCCAGAGATTTGCACGGGTTTCTCGGTACCTGAACGTGGTGGTTTGGTGTTTAAACACGTTTTTCAGGTGCCCTAGATGGTTAGCAACCTAACTGCAAAAAATTCACATTCGCACACCGAGGTGCGCCATGGCAACAGAGCCGCAAAGTATACCGTGCAATATGGCTATATATGGCTATAGAACAGCAAAATGGCCGCCTCATCCTGGTGTCCCGAGGTTTGCACGCGTTTTTTGCTACCTTAATGTAGTTACTTACTTGTTTAAACACATTTTCCCAATGCCCTACGTAGTTAGCAACCCATTTGCACAAAAGTCATACCTGCGCAGTGAGATGCGCAGTGGCTACAGGGCCCCAAAGTCGCCCCTCATCCTGGTGTCCCGAGATTTGCACGGGGTTTCTCGGTACCTGAACGTGGTGGGTTTGGTGTTTAAACACGTTTTTCAGGTGCCCTAGATGGTTAGCAACCTAACTGCAAAAAATCACATTCGCACACCGAGGTGCGCCATGGCAACAGAGCCGCAAAGTATACCGTACAATATGGCTATATATGGCTATAGAACAGCAAAAATGGCCGCCTCATCCTGGTGTCCCGAGGTTTGCACGCGTTTTTTTGCTACCTTAATGTAGTTACTTACTTGTTTAAACACATTTTCCAAATGCCCTACGTAGTTAGCAACCCATTTGCTCAAAAGTCATACCTGCGCAGTGAGATGCGCAGTGGCTACAGGGCCCAAAAGTGCGCCATGGCAACAGAGCCGCAAAGTATACCGTGCAATATGGCTATATATGGCTATAGAACAGCAAAAATGGCCGCCTCATCCTGGTGTCCCGAGGTTTGCACGCGTTTTTTGCTACCTTAATGTAGTTACTTACTTGTTTAAGCACATTTTCCCAATGCCCTAGGTAGTTAGCAACCAATTTGCACAAAAGTCATACCTGCGCAGTGAGATGCGCAGAGGCTACAGGGCACCAAAGTCGCCCCTCATCCTGGTGTCCCGAGATTTGCACGGGGTTTCTCGGTACCTGAACGTGGTGGGTTTGGTGTTTAAACACGTTTTTCAGGTGCCCTAGATGGTTAGCAACCTAACTGCAAAAAATCACATTCGCACACCGAGGTGCGCCATGGCAACAGAGCCGCAAAATATACCGTGCAATATGGCTATATATGGCTATAGAACAGCAAAAATGGCCGCCTCATCCTGGTGTCCCGAGGTTTGCACGCGTTTTTTGCTACCTTAATGTAGTTACTTACTTGTTTAAACACATTTTCCCAATGCCCTACGTAGTTAGGCAACCCATTTGCACAAAAGTCATACCTGCGCAGTGAGATGCGCAGTGGCTACAGGGCCCCAAATTCGCCCCTCATCCTGGTGTC
The DNA here is from genome assembly GCA_025267735.1 of Mactra quadrangularis. Classification (NCBI taxonomy): domain Eukaryota; kingdom Metazoa; phylum Mollusca; class Bivalvia; order Venerida; family Mactridae; genus Mactra; species Mactra quadrangularis. Next base: position 46,194,555 of record CM046309.1, read on the forward strand.
CCGAGATTTGCACGGGGTTTCTCGGTACCTGAACGTGGTGGGTTTGGTGTTTAAACACGTTTTTCAGGTGCCCTAGATGGTTAGCAACCTAACTGCAAAAAAATCACATTCGCACACCGAGGTGCGCCATGGCAACAGAGCCGTAAAGTATACCGTGCAATATGGCTATATATGGCTATAGAACAGCAAAATTGGCCGCCTCATCCTGGTGTCACGAGGTTTGCACGCGTTTTTTGCTACCTTAATGTAGTTACTTACTTGTTTTAAACACATTTTCCCAATGCCCTACGTAGTTAGCAACCCATTTGCACAAAAGTCATACCTGCGCAGTGAGATGCGCAGTGGCTACAGGGCCCCAAAGTCGCCCCTCATCCTGGTGTCCCGAGATTTGCACGGGGTTTCTCGGTACCTGAACGTGGTGGGTTTGGTGTTTAAACACGTTTTTCAGGTGCCCTAGATGGTTAGCAACCTAACTGCAAAAAAATCACATTCGCACACCGAGGTGCGCCATGGCAACAGAGCCGCAAAGTATACCGTGCAATATGGCTATATATGGCTATAGAACAGCAAAAATGGCCGCCTCATCATGGTGTCCCGAAGTTTGCACGCGTTTTTTGCTACCTTAATGTAGTTACTTACTTGTTTAAACACATTTTCCCAATGCCCTACGTAGTTAGCAACCCATTTGCACAAAAGTCATACCTGCGCAGTGAGATGCGCAGTGGCTACAGGGCCCCAAAGTCGCCCCTCATCCTGGTGTCCCGAGATTTGCACGGGGTTTCTCGGTACCTGAACGTGGTGGGTTTGGTGTTTCAACACGTTTTTCAGGTGCCCTAGATGGTTAGCAACCTACAGTAAAAGTTCGCTGGCTCGAACTCGAAGGGACGTGGGAAAAAATTCGAGCCAGGCAGATGTTCGACCTGGCCGACATTCGTTCGAGTTCGACGTTATTACTTCCCTTTGTTTTTAAATTGTTTTTATTTGTTATCTCCCTTGGTTTAAAATAAAACCCCGAACACACGGTTCGTTCAATAGTCTTGTAAACGTAGTCAGTACAAACTGCAAATCAATTTGCTTATAATTAATTGTTGTTCGTTTGTCATGCATTTATGAACATTATTATGTTTTAGGTGAGTAGTAGTATCTGAGATGAACGTCCATGTTATGTGTTTCATTTAGAATGGTGTTCGACCTGGCCCTTTTCTACTTCAAGAATGGCTCTGTATTTAATTTCTTATGTCTTTGAATCCAGTTTCCTCTTCTTACCTGTCTTCCCTGCAGCAGACTTAGTTATCTCCCCGTCACCGGGTCCTTCACTAAGTTGCTCAGCTTTGTTGTGTCTTCCTGTGACTGACTTATCTATCCCCTTGTTACCGGGTCTTTCACTAAGTTGTTTAGTCGTTGAATCTAAGTGTATATTCTGTTCAAACATTTTGAATTGAGACCGATTGTAAATTTGCATTGATTTTATACTGAAACTGAAACTGCATTAACATTTTGCTTGCAATTTTTATCAATTAAAACAAACATACAAGCTGTATACGCGCTTATTCATTTGTTTTAGCGAGGCCTTATTTACTCGTTTTATTCTTGATTTTTAATCATACCATGACACATTATAACTTGTGTCCATCAACAATGTGCAATCTACAAACAATTCTATTGTTAAACATTATAGTTTGACAATGTGATCAAACAACAAAAGGTTTTGACAAATAAATTCAATTATCAAATTTAATGTTGTGCGATATTCACGCCGTGTTATTGCCACGCGTCACAAACAATACCTACTTTCAGACCTTTATCGCTGATGTGTGAAAATCTATTGTTCGAGAGAGACAATAGTATTATAGTGTATTTGCTAACCGCGGGACCGTGATATTAGTTCGAGAGTTCGACCCTGTCCTGTTCGACTCAGAAGAGGTTGTTTTACATAGATATAGAAGGTAAATTGATCGGTGCCAGACAATGTGTTCGACCCAGGCAATTAATTCGAGCTGGTGGTGTTCGAGAGAATGAACTTTTACTATAACTGCAAAAAATCACATTCGCACACCGAGGTGCGCCATGGCAACAGAGCCGCAAAGTATACCGTGCAATATGGCTATATATGGCTATAGAACAGCAAAAATGGCCGCCTCATCCTGGTGTCCCGAGGTTTGCACGCGTTTTTTGCTACCTTAATGTAGTTACTTACTTGTTTAAACACATTTTCCCAATGCCCTACGTAGTTAGCAACCCATTTGCACAAAAGTCATACCTGCGCAGTGAGATGCGCAGTGGATACTGGGCCCCAAAGTCGCCCCTCATCCTGGTGTCCCGAGATTTGCACGGGGTTTCTCGGTACCTGAACTTAGTGGGTTTTGTGTTTAAACACGTTTTTCAGGTGCCCTAGATGATTAGCAACCTAACTGCAAAAAATCACATTCGCACACCGAGGTGCGCCATGGCAACAGAGCCGCAAAGTATACCGTGCAATATGGCTATATATGGCTATAGAACAGCAAAAATGGCCGCCTCATCCTGGTGTCCCGAGGTTTGCACGCGTTTTTTGCTACCTTAATGTAGTTACTTACTTGTTTAAACACATTTTCCAAATGCCCTACGTAGTTAGCAACCCATTTGCTCAAAAGTCATACCTGCGCAGTGAGATGCGCAGTGGCTACAGGGCCCCAAAGTGCGCCATGGCAACAGAGCCGCAAAGTATACCGTACAATATGGCTATATATGGCTATAGAACAGCAAAAATGGCCGCCTCATCCTGGTGTCCCGAGGTTTGCACGCGTTTTTTGCTACCTTAATGTAGTTACTTACTTGTTTAAACACATTTTCCCAATGCCCTACGTAGTTAGCAACCAATTTGCACAAAAGTCATACCTGCGCAGTGAGATGCGCTGTGGCTACAGGGCCCCAAAGTCGCCCCTCATCCTGGTGTCCCGAGATTTGCACGGGGTTTCTCGGTACCTGAACGTGGTGGGTTTGGTGTTTAAACACGTTTTTCAGGTGCCCTAGATGGTTAGCAACCTAACTGCAAAAAATCACATTCGCACACCGAGGTGCGCCATGGCAACAGAGCCGCAAAGTATACCGTGCAATATGGCTATATATGGCTATAGAACAGCAAAAATGGCCGCCTCATCCTGGTGTCCCGAGGTTTGCACGCGTTTTTTGCTACCTTAATGTAGTTACTTACTTGTTTAAACACATTTTCCCAATGCCCTACGTAGTTAGCAACCCATTTGCACAAAAGTCATACCTGCGCAGTGAGATGCGCAGTGGCTACAGGGCCCCAAAGTCGCCCCTCATCCTGGTGTCCCGAGATTTGCACGGGGTTTCTCGGTACCTGAACGTGGTGGGTTTGGTGTTTAAACACGTTTTTCAGGTGCCCTAGATGGTTAGCAACCTAACTGCAAAAAGTCACATTCGCACACCGAGGTGCGCCATGGCAGCAGAGCCGCAAAGTATACCGTGCAATATGGCTATATATGGCTATAGAACAGCAAAAATGGCCGCCTCATCCTGGTGTCCCGAGGTTTGCACGCGTTTTTTGCTACCTTAATGTAGTTACTTACTTGTTTAAGCACATTTTCCCAATGCCCTAGGTAGTTAGCAACCCATTTGCACAAAAGTCATACCTGCGCAGTGAGATGCGCAGAGGCTACAGGGCACCAAAGTCGCCCCTCATCCTGGTGTCCCGAGATTTGCACGGGGTTTCTCGGTGCCTGAACGTGGTGGGTTTGGTGTTTAAACACGTTTTTCAGGTGCCCTAGATGGTTAGCAACCTAACTGCAAAAAATCACATTCGCACACCGAGGTGCGCCATGGCAACAGAGCCGCAAAGTATACCGTGCAATATGGCTATATATGGCTATAGAACAGCAAAAATGGCCGCCTCATCCTGGTGTCCCGAGGTTTGCACGCGTTTTTTGCTACCTTAATGTAGTTACTTACTTGTTTAAACACATTTTCCCAATGCCCTACGTAGTTAGCAACCCATTTGCACAAAAGTCATACCTGCGCATTGAGATGCGCAGTGGCTACAGGGCCCCAAAGTCGCCCCTCATCCTGGTGTCCCGAGATTTGCACGGGGTTTCTCGGTACCTGAACGTGGTGGGTTTGGTGTTTAAACACGTTTTTCAGGTGCCCTAGATGGTTAGCAACCTAACTGCAAAAAATCACATTCGCACACCAAGGTGCGCCATGGCAACAGAGCCGCAAAGTATACCGTGCAATATGGCTATATATGGCTATAGAACAGCAAAAATGGCCGCCTCATCCTGGTGTCCCGAGGTTTGCACGCGTTTTTTGCTACCTTAATGTAGTTACTTACTTGTTTAAACACATTTTCCCAATGCCCTACGTCGTTAGCAACCCATTTGCACAAAAGTCATACCTGCGCAGTGAGATGCGCAGTGGCTACAGGGCCCCAAAGTCGCCCCTCATCCTGGTGTCCCGAGATTTGCACGGGGTTTCTCGGTACCTGAACGTGGTGGGTTTGGTGTTTAAACACGTTTTTCAGGTGCCCTAGATGGTTAGCAACCTAACTGCAAAAAATCACATTCGCACACCGAGGTGCGCCATGGCAACAGAGCCGCAAAGTATACCGTGCAATATGGCTATATATGGCTATAGAACAGCAAAAATGGCCGCCTCATCCTGGTGTCCCGAGGTTTGCACGCGTTTTTTGCTACCTTAATGTAGTTACTTACTTGTTTAAACACATTTTCCCAATGCCCTACGTAGTTAGCAACCCATTTGCACAAAAGTCATACCTGCGCAGTGAGATGCGCAGTGGCTACAGGGCCCCAAAGTCGCCCCTCATCCTGGTGTCCCGAGATTTGCACGGGGTTTCTCGGTACCTGAACGTGGTGGGTTTGGTGTTTAAACACGTTTTTCAGGTGCCCTAGATGGTTAGCAACCTAACTGCAAAAAATCACATTCGCACACCGAGGTGCGCCATGGCAACAGAGCCGCAAAGTATACCGTGCAATATGGCTATATATGGCTATAGAACAGCAAAAATGGCCGCCTCATCCAGGTGTCCCGAGGTTTGCACGCGTTTTTTGCTACCTTAATGTAGTTACTTACTTGTTTAAACACAATTTCCCAATGCCCTTCGTAGTTAGCAACCCATTTGCACAAAAATCATACCTGCGCAGTGAGATGCGCAGTGGCTACAGGGCCCCAAAGTCGCCCCTCATCCTGGTGTCCCGAGATTTGCACAGGGTTTCTCGGTACCTGAACGTGGTGGGTTTGGTGTTTAAACACGTTTTTCAGGTGCCCTAGATGGTTAGCAACCTAACTGCAAAAAATCACATTCGCACACCGAGGTGCGCCATGGCAACAGAGCCGCAAAGTATACCGTGCAATATGGCTATATATGGCTATAGAACAGCAAAAATGGCCGCCTCATCCAGGTGTCCCGAGGTTTGCACGCGTTTTTTGCTACCTTAATGTAGTTACTTACTTGTTTAAACACATTTTCCCAATGCCCTACGTAGTTAGCAACCCATTTGCACAAAAGTCATACCTGCGCAGTGAGATGCGCAGTGGCTACAGGGCCCCAAAGTCGCCCCTCATCCTGGTGTCCCGAGATTTGCACGGGGTTTCTCGGTACCTGAACGTGGTGGGTTTGGTGTTTAAACACGTTTTTCAGGTGCCCTAGATGGTTAGCAACCTAACTGCAAAAAATCACATTCGCACACCGAGGTGCGCCATGGCAACAGAGCCGCAAAGTATACCGTGCAATATGGCTATATATGGCTATAGAACAGCAAAAATGGCCGCCTCATCCTGGTGTCCCGAGGTTTGCACGCGTTTTTTTGCTACCTTAATGTAGTTACTTACTTGTTTAAACACATTTTCCCAATGCCCTACGTAGTTAGCAACCCATTTGCACAAAAGTCATACCTGCGCAGTGAGATGCGCAGTGGCTACAGGGCCCCAAAGTCGCCCCTCATCCTGGTGTCCCGAGATTTGCACGGGGTTTCTCGGTACCTGAACGTGGTGGGTTTGGTGTTTAAACACGTTTTTCAGGTGCCCTAGATGGTTAGCAACCTAACTGCAAAAAATCACATTCGCACACCGAGGTGCGCCATGGCAACAGAGCCGCAAAGTATACCGTGCAATATGGCTATTTTTACCACAAAAATACATAAAAAGTACTGTTTACCTTCGAAACGCAATCTAGACAACTGCGTTGGATTTTCCAGACTCAATTCTTCAAAGTATTGAGTATTCAGCGTATGTTGTGGATTCTGTGTTTCAATCAACCAAAGGTATCTTTCTTTAACGAAAAACACGTATTTTCTGTCGTTACCGAGATCTAACAGTATGGCAGCCATTTTATCGTACATAGGTACGACTGGTATCTAGTGGTCGTGAGAAAATCGACGATTTGGCGAAAATCGTACGATTTCAAAAAATCGGCGATGTTTAGTAAGACACCAGCAAAATCGTGAGACCGACGTACGATTTTTCGTAGGTCGAAATTGAGAGTACGATGTTTAGTAAGACGCCCTCCTGTCTTCTGCTCATAAAGTCATGTGACAGCTAATTATAACCTCACAAATAGCCAAATACGGTAGAGGTTCGAAATTAGGTCGTCTATTTTTAGCCGCCATGACAGTTTTCAGAAAGTGGTCGTGTTTTTTCTGGAAGGATTTGGATTTGTTTTAAATACAAAATATCAACAAATATATTATAGAAAAGTGGAATATAAGTTAAAAGGTGTGTTTTTAACGTATTTTTCTAAAAATATTGTTGTTTTAATTAAATATGGCTCGGTGTGTCCACCATAAGAGTCAATATGTCAGCTTTTGTAAACCCCGCCTTATATGTAGGAGGCGTATCTACCTCAAGTATTGGGGCGTGGTTTTCTCTTATGTCTTGCGTTTTAGACACTCTACGAAAAATGGCAGCCGCAGTGTCATTTCGTTGGCTAGAAATATTGGAGAAAGAGTTTGACAAAGCTTTTGTTGATTTAGATTTGCTTCTTGGTGAGGTGGATCCTGATCAATGTGAACTAACTTACGATGGCAGACAGAAGATGACGGCTCTTAGTGCAGCGTTTGCCCAACTCTGTCACAAATCTCAAACGATTTTTCAGACCAACGCAAAATTAGAGGTAAGGAAAAATAATTGTGCTGTGCAAAAGCCACTTTCTTTCAGCTTAGTTTGCTTATGCTAATCTATTGAATGTACTATAAATATATTATATAAGTTAGTTGTACTATTTTGCTATGTTTATTTATTGAAGAATGCCCACTGACATGTTGATGTTTACTTCTGACTCCATCTAGCATACGTCACCAATGTTGATAGAGTTGTCGTTCTTGGTAAATTTTTACAATCATTTTCTTGGCAAGTTTTTTTATAACAATTGATTTCTGTGACAAACTTAGGAAATGAAACATGTTTTAAGACTAAAATTTATTGGTTAAGGACTCACATTTGGGCAGAAGTACCAGTTCTTTCTATGTAGAAAATACAAAATTCCGAGTCATTTTCAATCAAATTTTGACTATTAAGGTTTTAAAGGATGTAATAAAAACAGATTAATGGCCCTACAGTCTCGAGTCAGTTGCTAGAGTTATGGTACTTTACGAATGTTGAATGTTATTTATCTTACTGTTAACACGCACATGCACACTTACCCCAGGCCAAAAGCTAGGAACAAATATTTTACCTGATTATCATTGGTAAAATCAATATTTAAAGAAAATTTTTATTCATCATCTATTCTTATGAATGAAAACAAATATACAGAAAAGTTTTGAAACACTGAATCAATTCTGAATTAAAACATTAATTAATTAATGCGAGTCAATTTGTTGGCCATCGTTCAAAATGACCCTCGCCATATTCTATAATTTCTTTTATTTCAACATGTTGTTTTACAGACAAATATTGTGATAAGGATGAAATTAGGGGTCACAAAATATTTTAACAGGGTCATATAAAGTCTGTACACGGTGACGGAGACCTTATTGAGACAATCTGGTATACATTGATCAATAAAACACCGACCGCACAAAGCCAGCATGACGTATGATAGTAACTCCTTATTGAATTAGGTGATGTAACCTAGAATCTTAACACATGTGAAATTAAACAAATTATGGGGCATCGGGGGATTAAACAAGTTTCAATGAGTAGCAAATTATTATATGAACAGTTTTTTTTTTAAATAAAGTGTTCCCAATCACATATTTTTTTATATTATTCACATTACCAATTGAAATTTTCTTATGACTATGAATCATTGTCAGGCATTAAAACTCATATTGGCAATCATGCTATACAATTTTTACCATGTGTGATATAGAAAACTATAGCAAATATATAATCATTGCAGCCAGGCATTGACATGAAAAAGTTGTTTAAAAAGCTATACAAAAACTTGCTATGAAAATTTTGTAACTGATCAATATAGATTCATGTTGAAATATTTTGTTTTATATTTTCTTCCTACCCCCTAAAACATATTCCTACTCCTGATTTTTAAACTTTTTAAAGTTTAAAAACCTAGGGGCAAAGTTACCTTCAAATTTAACAGTGGTTGGGAGCACTTCATTTCAAATAAATTCTAACTTCTTTCTTAAACAAATTAAATTTCACATTTTTTTTCTGTTTTATTTTCAGGCACAGATATTAGATTTAAAACAGGAGAATGTTGATCTAACAGCTTCTAAATCTGTTTTAGAAAAAGAACTACACAACATGTTAATGCAGCTACATTCCACACAGCTTCAGTTACAAGCTAGTAAAGGTGTTGAAGTGGATTCAGAAAGCATTAAAAAGAAATTGGTAAAGTTTTGAGAATTCCATTTTCTGTACATTTTATAAAAATTTTTTCCTACTCGCATTCAGCAAATTTCACTCGCATTTTGCGAGTATGCGAGCTTAAATTTGGTCCCTGTAATTTTCACTGAAACCAGTTAGAATGTTGTTTGTTGCTAAGATTGCATGATGAGTTCAGTAAGTGCCATAGACTAAAAAATCTGTCAGCTAGGCTGGTAAAGACAGAAAACCTGTCTGTCTGAATGATAAATTGCTAGTGTGAATGTTTATATAAAATTTACAAAGTTGTCATTTTTGATGTCATATACAATTTTTCAGAGTCTGAGACAAAGTTATTTCATAGGATACAACATAAGAAATGACAATATTTCTTGGAAATTGAATGATTTATTCAAATCAAAGAGTATGTAAGCCTGAGTCAGTGAGACTTGTGAAAATTGAATTGTGCTAGTGAAAATTTCTTATTATTGGGCTAATAGAAAATTTGGCTAATATCTATAGTCTATTTTTTTCTAAACTGTCAAAGTTTGAATAATTTCAAGGTGATTTAACACACACTGTCATAATATCACATATGTTAGACAAAGAGCGCGAAATCACTGTGAAATTATTCATGTTTTGACAGTTGAGAAAAAACGAACTATACAATTTGTAAACATGGAGCAAGTTATTGTGAAAAATTTGAATGTAAAAAATGTATATCTTGAGTCACATAGAGACTGTTTAGTTGTAATTCACTTCTTATTTGTCAATAAATATATAAATGTTTTCAGTATTATCATTATGAATTGTTAATTATTTCCACAGGACACAGAAATGGAATCTCATTTATCTGAGGGTAAGAATCTAGCTCATATTGAAGCACAATTAAAGTTATTACAAAAAGAGAACAATGATCTAAGACAGTATTCTATAGCATTACAAAGTGAAGTGTATGGTGCTAGATTAGCTGCTAAATATCTTGATAAAGAATTAGCTGGAAGGTTAGTTACATATATATATTACTTACAAAAATTGTTACAATAAGGGACTTTAGTCAGTTATTTCAACTTGTATACTCTTCAAATAGGTTGGTCCTATTTGTTGGATTACTCAGATTTTACCCTTACTTATAATGTCAATTTGCCAAAATTAATCTTAAATAACTTTTTTGTAAATCATTTAATTTGTTTGAAATTCAAGCTAAGTATTTTTAGGGTAATGAACTATCTAAATTTCATCACTTCTGTTAATATCTTAATTAAGAAGAAAGATATTTGATGATTGAAATATTTTGTTATCCTTATATAGAAATTCAAAGGTAAAGTCCGAGGATTCCAACTGTAAGGACCTACTTACAGATTATATCAGGGAAGATAACTGACGAAGGTTCCTAATTTACTGATTGGTGTTGATTTGCTTTTAACCCTTATCATTCTGTATTGCTAACTGCTGATAAGCTTAGCCGACTGCTAAATTTATTTAGCTGATATTGATCAGCAGTGTGAGTCTAGGTCTTGTTAAACAGTGAGAAGACAAGATATGAACAGCGCGACCTGTGATGGCTCTTAGCATGATAAGAGTTAAAATTTCATCATAAATACATAATATGAAAATACCATTATTACTTCTATCAATTCAGTGACTGAGAAATAAGGTTGTAAGTTAAGTAATTTTAATTGCAGATTTAATAAGTGACTTTTTTATTCAATTTTGATTTCTTCATCCTGAAATATTATAGATGTTGACTTTTAGATGTTACAGTTGTAGAGTTGATTGTAAAAAGTAAATTATACAAGGAAATTACTAATTGTTGAAACTTGACATATTTTTTGACTAGTTATTATCATGGTATTCAGATTGACTACCGGTACTTTAAATGATCTGATTATTGAAGAGTCAGCTTACCTAGATATTTGACTACAATGTAGTCTGAATTGAATGCCTTATATGTTAATACAAAAATGTGCTAAATATGTACATGTAAATACATGTTTAGACATAAGGCCAATCACTAATGTTTGTAAACTTTGTAGAACTTTAAGGTGACTGAATGTTGTTGTATATATAATTAGTGTAGGATTACTAGAAATATATTGTTTCAAGTCAGAAGTTCACTTGTATTCTTGTATAATAAATTATGTATGGTTTGCTCACAACTATGACAAGTTAGTTAACTGTAGAATATTTTCTGTTATTGAAGTCATGGTACACATTTAACACTCATGTATTGTTACAGCTTCCATATACAGTACCCACCAAAAGTTTGGAGACATTTCACTTTGTAGGCCTACTGAATAGCTTTAATCTAAAATTTGGTTTCTGTTTATTTTGAAATGCTTTTTAGCTTTGCTTAATTTTTTTGGCTATCATTATAATTAATTATTTAACTGAGAATATGATGTAACATAAATACTATGTTTTGGAAAATGTAACAATAAACATTGAAGTTTTGAAGGCTTTAGGATATCAGATGCTGATACATATAAATGTGTTACATTCCTAGAATTTGTTTTCATTTCTCTAACACCATACTTGAATGTTTTAAAAGTATTAATTATTCTAAACAAATAATCATCAACATTCAAGAATTGTAGTATTTTCCTTTTGTCTCCAAACTTTTGGTGGGTACTGTACATGTACATGTATGTTAGAGCTGTCATTGATTTGGCTCAAAGCGTATATGTGATATGTATATATTGAGAAATGAATATTGACGATACATTGATAACCAACATTTAATGTTGTCATAAACTCATAGTTGATGTATATTTGTCATGAAAGAAAGGCAACAATGTACCATCTGTGGAATAGGGCTTTTTCGTCTGTGGGGTGCTGTCAATGTTTTGACCTATCCGTTCATATAATGACAGTGCACCTGTTTATGCTCATGATTGAAGGTTCATCTCACAAATTCTATTTATTTACCTATATAGGCTTTATTATCAATATTTCATTATACATATCGATTATTGATTGGGAAAAAAATATTGATGATACATCAATATTGTTGGAATCAATGACGACTCTAATGTATGTTGAGCCCTTTTTGTCAATATAGCATAAACTGTTGTATGAAAGCATTTAATCAAGGTCTAGCATATCAGGTCAATATTGTTGTACAAGGTTAGTATTTCATTATCGTAAGAGGCACCACTGTGATATGATCTATTAAAAAGTACTGAGAGTAATGTTTGAGAGATTCACCCTATGTGACTAGACTATATACATTAAGCTTGTCCTGTAGTTTCTATGTAAATTGTTTCTCTATTGAAATCATTATTTCCAATACATGTAAAAGTGTTAGTAAAATGTTTCTCACAAAGTTGTAGGAATAAAATTGAGTTAGTGTTGAAAGCTTTTACCACCATTAAGTGTTATATTGTAGAATACAACAGATCCAATTACTAGGCCGAGATATGAAAGGAGCAGAACATGATAAGTTATGGAATCAATTAGAAGCTGAAATCCATCTACACAGACATAAAACTGTAATACGTGCATGTAGAGGTAGAACTAGTCAGAAGAAGAAACTTCCTATACCACCAGGACATGTAAGTTGTACACTCTGAACTACTCAGCCATTCACTAGGAATAACCTCTGACATATTTCGGTGCCATTTTAGAACTATCTTTACGTCACACGCCCAAACAAAATACCTAAACTGGTGTTGAAGTTAACAAATCCATGATCGTTTAGGTGGTGATAAATTTCTCCCTTATGTCCACTATTATGAAATGCACTATTCAATGATATCCACTGAACAATATATAGTCACATATATAGCATAAGGTATATATTAACAAAGCCTTGTGTTTACCACTAGAACTTTTGTGTAAACTGTTACAGCGTTTTTTTCCTTCTTAAAATGGGTCCGGAAAACGGACCCATTCCCAATGACGACCGGACCCTTCCCAATCACGCCAACGGACCTTCCCAATTGTGTCAACGGACCCTTCCCAATCGTTTCTTTTATTGGTATTTCCCAAATCAAGAGAAAAAAACAGCATAAGTTGTCAAAACTAAAAAAAATCGGCAAAAAAACGGGTTTTGGAATTAATAAAATTTTACTTCTGTTTATTTGTCCAAGTATCATAACTGACAGTTATTTAATGACCGTGTGTCTATTATCACTTAAATGGGCAAGAGTCGGCAAATTTCAATAATCAATATCACTTATCATCAATTAAAAATAAATTAGAATCTTTATTCATGACGTTCTTCAAGACATCGCTAATCCGTTAATGTTGGTGAATAGCGTCATCTTGTATAATTATACCCCCGCTTCGAAGAAGAGGGGGGTATACTGTTTTACCCTTGTCCGTCCGTGCGTCCGTCCGTTACAAAATCTCCGTCGCAGTTTTCTCAGCAGCAGCCTAATACTTTGCATATTGCTTCATCCCATAGTCCCAGGTGGTGTAAAGCGATTTCATGCTCCTTGCTCATCTACTTCCTGTTTGTCGCATATTTTTAGATTTTGGCGGGGGTATCACTAGTGAGCATTAGCTCACAGATTTACTTGTTATCATCTGAGAGTTTGTGTAATCACTCTTTCACACGTTCATTGTTCCACTTCATTAGTTTTACAATCATACTAATGATGTAAAATTATATGTTTACAAACAAACTCCTTTGTCTTACCGCGTAAAATTGTGCTTAAGTTTTATTTCCAGTCAAGGTCATTACATTGACTAATTTCTCACAGACCCGTGATTTTACGATTTTTTTTTTATGAAACTAGCTGCCATTAAGCATAGAAATTGAAAGCTGTTCATATCATGATGATTTCTCAATAATTTTCTCAATAATTCAGCAATGGTTGAAATAATCCAACAGTTGTTTAATTGTTACTCAGAGTAAATTGTAAAACATTCGTCCCCAATAATTTGGTACCTGACAGTTTCGGACATTTAATGATTTTTTATTGTGGGAAAATTAGACATTTTAAAACCAAGCTGAATTGCTTTTCAGGAAGATTTAGAGTAAAAACTATAAGAAAGGTTACTGTATAGCGGGTATTATCTGCGGGGGTTTTATTTTGGCTTTATTGGCGGAAAATGAAAATGCGCCAAATATAAACACCGTGAATACAAACCTCCGCAGTATTAAGTCGCCACCATATTGTTTACTAAGGGACATTACTCTTAATAAAGTTTGTATTCATTAAAATGTGCATGTATTATCCCCCCTAAAAATCAAGAATTATGTAGTGAGTTAGGTGAGATTTATTATGTAAATGAACAAAATTTAGTATTTTGAATAACACAAAGGAATTGATTCAAGTTATGTGTGTAGCAAACGAAAATACAGTCAGACAACGCAGTCATTCTAACAATTAGACGGCAGGTTCCATCAAATCGGTTACGAAACTCGACGACGCTGCCGCCATTTTGTTTACTTTATGTCGGTCATTTCCGAATCTTCACGAGTTTAGATTAAACACTTATTTGATTGTGGTAAAAAAAACAAAGTCATCTTTAGTATTGCAATTAATTGAAGTGCTTGCTAGCAAACCGAAGACAAACTTCTCATCACATAATTTAACAAATTGAGTAAAAAGAGCGCAGTTAGTGTTTATGTAGCTTATTATTTATTGATATTCAAAAGAAAACTATTGTCAAATTTCGTCATGTGACAACGCTTTATAATTGATTTTGTCTCCACTAGGTGCGTTGATTATACATTGTTTGTGACAAGCTGTTAATTTTTCAATTTGTTGGACTTTGACCAATGGATTCAGGTAAATTGGTGATTTTTAAGGAGTGTGTGGCCGCAAACTTTAATACCGATAATTTTTAACCAAGACAAAGGCGTTATCCACAACTATTAACAAACATGCGAAAAATTTGATAGTTCATTACAACAAATTGTTATTATTATAAGACTCTCGCGAGTTGGGCTTACTTATGCAATTTGTCGAACGATCAATCAAACTTAGCGGCACCCAGGTAATATTTTTAACTGAAACATTTACATTTAATGGCGATTCTTATCACATGATTAAACTAGTCCCGTCAACACATCGTCATAGAAATAGATAATCTGCTGTGTAAGCGTTGGTTTTTCACACGTCCGCTCATATTGTGCAACTTTGGTGACACTTAGTTAATTCAAAAATTTGAAAAGTCGTGGTCGGTAGTGACCGCTTAAACAGGTAAATTGACCTTTTTATTGGAAATGACAGAGTTATGTACCTTTGACCATCTTTCACCGGGAGGTTTAAAATTGGGGCTTAGAGTAATTTCCGCCAATATTTAGCATCGCCAATACAAAACTCTCTTGTTTATGCGAAATTTTTGCCCCGCAGAAATAACCCGCTATACAGTATTTGATTAAATTGATCATAACAGATCTAAAAACGACTCAGACACTGGTAGCCTCCTTATTTCTGAATTATGTTGTGGTCTATCAGATAGTTTCATTACATAAGAAGATAAGTTGCTGGTAACTTTGAACACATTTCCATCAAGCTTGAGTAGATAATGTGACTGAAGATAATTTTTAATGACATTTCCCAAATGTTAGGATAAACAGCTTGTCACATAACCTGACTCGCTTATACCCTCTTTCTATTTTAGTCCTATTAACAATGGCACTATATTGTTGTTTAGAGTGTCCAAATTCTAGGGGTCATTATATGGATGGCCAAATTCTAAAGTTCCTTAATTGTGTAATTTACCTCTGCATGTCTCAAAAACTACAAAATCTAGTTTAATGTAACTGTTAAAATGCAGAATGATGCAGATATTTTACAATTTCTGTATTTAAACACTTGTTTATTAGTATTCCCAATTTATTCTAAGTTGTGCATGATTTTCCCAATTTTTCCCATTTCACGACTAAAAAAATTCCCAATCGGAGGGGTACAGGACCCATTCCCAATCGGGTGAAAAAAAAACGCTGCTGTTACGTGCTTCACCTGTGCTTCACCTTGCATATGTAGTAAAAACCCAAGTGGCTTGGTTAACCCCCACAAATCCTTCCGAGATTATTCATTCAATGAATGGTCAAGGGGTTCTGAATGGTAAGTTGTTGCCTAGGGTGATTACAATAATTGACTTGTGCATGCTTGTCTGTCAATCATTTATTTGGGCAGTAGTACTAATTAAGTGAACAAATGCTTATAGTGTGACCGAGTGGTCCCAGGTTTAAATCCTTCCATTATCTTGAACATGAATGGTACTTTGAATTGCTTCATTTCACCAAGGATTAATTTAGGTATCTTCATTCCATGACGCCATTTGTCTACTTTCAAATAAGTAGAGTAATAGAATGCCTGTTAATATTGATAGAATCATTCCAGTATCTGAGCAGAACTAATTATTGTTACAAGTTAGTAAGTGTGCAAAAATTGTTAAGCTTGAACAATTAAGCCTTAATTTTTCTAAAAAGAAACTAACAGATTAGTGGGATTACTATATATTTTTTGTACTTTTACTTGTATGTTTTGCTATTAAAGACTTAAGTTATACTGATGTTATCAAAAAAGTTACAGGCATCTATACATCACCATTGTTTTCGTTATTTAATGTAATTCAGAAATACTTAAGTACAATGTATGATTGAGAAAACTTATTCTTTAAGTAAAAAGTAAGACTAGAAAATAGACAATGCAGGGTTCGTACAGTCTTGAAAGGCCCTAAATTATGATGCTTTTCTTGAAAAGGCCCTAATTTTGATGTTTTCTTGAACTAAATTGCATGGCTGGCCTTGAAAACACCCTAAATTTGCACTGTCTGGCCCTAAATTACTATTTAATGGTCTTAAATTTTGTTAGGAAACTATTTGGTTGGTTAATAATCAAAATCTAAAAGATTTACAAGGAAATTAAGTGCCAAAGTAAATACCTCTTTAATGACATTATGATTTCATATTTTTGGCAAATTGACTGTGGGGTGCATTGACTTGAACATTAAAGTGAAGTGCTTTATTAGTTTTCTAAGGGAAAAGTCTGAGGCATCTGAAAAGAACGTTTATTTATGCCATGAAAATTTAGCTCTAAATTTAGTTAAAAATGCCTTGAAGCAGTAAAAGGGTCCAAAATTTATGTATGAGAAGTCTGTATGAACCATGCAGTGTGTTTACTTGTATGAGTTTACTATTGGCACCAATATATTGAAAATGATTCTAGATGTTTAAGTCAGGTATAGATAATATTATTGATTATTAAAGTTTGTAAATATTATTGATTATGTGTAGCTATGTAGACATGGTGCTTGCATGAAGTTGATGTATTCCCTAGACATGATTACATTATCTTTTCTTCTTCTAGAGATAATTGTTTGTCAAGTGAAATATTCACTAGAATTCTATATTGAACTTTCTATATACGTCATAACATTATACAGAATCTTTGTATTTAAATATCGTGACACTCTTAATCTCAAGTCTAATTTCTTCAACAATTGATTTTACCAAGCATGTTGCATATTCTTGTAGTTGTAAGATTAAATTGATTAAAATCAGTGTTATAGACTCCCGCTAAAGTAAATTTGATGTATAAATTCTTTTTGCACTTTAGATGAAATTTAATTGAATCTCAGTCTTAAATAGATATGATCATTATTTTAACCTGAATGGGTTTGTTAGTATGTTAAGACTGTCTGTAAAGGTTTATTAATTTTATAAATTGATTTTCCTTTTAAATTCATTCCTGACAAAAGTCTGATCCTCATGAAACTTCATACAATGATTTCATACCATGTGATAGACAGAATTGGAAAGTAACCACAACTCTACCTGAGTTTATTATGGATTATTTCCTTTGTAATTTTTGCGTTAAAGTTTTTAATATCTTGGATATCTCTGTCATTTATGGTCAGATCTTGATGAAAATCTGGCTTTAATGTGGTTTCCACGCAAAATTTCTTGTAATAAAATTGATAGAAATCTACTGCCACCCCCCCCCCCCCAAAAAACATAACTAATTTGACTTTGCATGTAAGGTATTAAGTTGGGCATTATACACATCGGTTTCTGCAGACAGAGACAAATGTAGCAAGATTCAACCCTTTGTATAGTGAGTTTATATAAAATTTTGTATATTTATATTTTACAGGATTTTAATTCATTGAGACGTCGTCATGGTTTAGGTGATATTAGAAAGGTACAGTTACATAAAGAACCAGATGAAGGACTAGGTATGTCTATTACTGGTGGCAAGGAACATGGTGTACCTATATTAATATCAGAAATACATGAAGGTCAACCAGCTGATAGATGTGAAGCTTTATATGTCGGTGATGCTATATTGTCTGTTAACAAAATTGATCTAAGAAATGCCAAACATGCTGAAGGAGTAAAAATACTATCTGAACAGGTATATAGCACTTTGTTTTAATTATCTATGTAACTTTTACATTGAAATTCCCTAATATTGGTATTGCCAAGTTTTTGTTTTGTTGTTTTTTGTTCGGTTTAATGCCGTAGCAACACATTGTATAGGTCAGTCAACCTACTCACTGCTCCTGGAAAGGCTAAATCCCTGGATTTAGTTGTTAACCAATTACTAAGCGCATACTATTGTCAGTGACTGAAGTTTTACTCTTGAAGTTAATAATGATATATTGATATTGCTTAATCATTATTGATATCAATGATCTTGTGTTGTGATTGTATTACATGTATTTGTTTACACTGATTTATATTAGATCGATTGTAAAACAAGTTTTTTTCAAATTAGATTAATCTTTTTTGAGTCTTCTTCCTGATCACCTAGTACTGAGCTAGTAGGATAAAGTATCTTGCTCAAGGAAACAACTGGGTAGGTTTTAGATCAGGTTAGAACCAATGCAGAGCTGGCTATCCAATGATTATCCCCTCAAAGTTGTTACCGCTCGGCTACGCCTACACCTATAATGTATTTGCTTAATATTTGGTTAGATTACCCTATGTTTTACTGAAGATCAATATATTGCAGTTGATTTGATAAAAAATAATACATTAAGATTTACTGTGAAACTGTTGAGCAGACACCATTAAACTTAACTGTATGAACATTTGTCTGACTATTTAACTGTGTATTTTATCAAAACAAGGCTTGACTATCAAAAAATGTTAAATGCCAAGCTTGATGTTCTTTATTCTAGATCAATCAGTTTATATTACTATTGGATTTTTTAAAATATATAAGATACACTGTCAAGTAACCTTTAAAATGTTGTTGGATAGGCAGAAAATGTTTTAGCGAAGTCTAATGGTCTGGCTGGTTTCATAGTCTCTGGAAAAGGGCTACTTTCTAAAATCAAACATTGGTAGTCTCTAAAAATACATTGTGAAAAGCTATAATGAGATTATAATGTTGAAGGGTGATGAAACATCAGCAGTGTGTGAAATATTAGAACAAAGGTTATTGGACCCTCCCCTTGTGATGTCTATATATAGTATAAACCACCATAAAGGTTACTAGGGTGAGTTTGTCATTCTAAATTGCATGTATACAATGTATAATAATTTTAATGTTTTTACCATATTGTAGCAAGGAGATATAGAACTAGAAGTAATGTTTGTTGCACCAGATGAAGATAGTGAGAATGATAATCTGGATTGTGATGAAGAACAAACATTTAGGTAATGCTTTATTTACATAGTTGTATTATATATTCTCAATATGTTAGATTTCAGATGATTAGCTATGTATAGTTTCTACATACCCTTATCTGCCTGTAGAATGTGCTTGCTTATTAATGGTTCTAACCAGAAAAATCCCATTGTGATAAAGTTATGTTACGTTGAAGTATATCACTGTTCTGTCATGATCAGGGACCAGGAAATCGCCGGTTTTTCGGTTTTCGGACCGATTTTTTCATTTTGGACCGATTGAGATTTCAAAATCCGTAAAAAAATCGGTCCGGGAAAAACTCGCAAAATTTGACCTCAAACCTTTAATTTTCATAATTTTCAAGAAAACGTATTGATAAAATGTTATCGTACATCGATCAGTTGAATAAACCCACTTGTTTATTGCAGTAATATCCTGCTTAATTGTCCATAGGTTATATCAAGGACCCTGTATATGTATCCATGGGTATCATGGGGGGTTGACGCAGTGATATTTTTTTAAGATCGAGCACAGCAAGGTACTCTTGATTTGCACTCGATTAATTTGAAGAACAGCAGAAGAATATGTTCTTACTTAATCGTGTCCATCGAACCGATTACGTTTTTCAATCGGTCTGTTTGAAACCTGTAAACTTGTTAGAAACAATAATGTTTTGTAAAGAATGTTTTATGAATAATTAAAGAAAACAATTTAATTGCTTTTGTTGTCAATTCCTGATTGATGTATTCGTTTAATCTTTAATTTGTTTGACTTGATTCTTGATTTATTCAGGGAATTAGATCTATGTCTCTGATTTATTTTTACGTCTTAAATTGAGGTGTGAATAATAAGAAATTATCTTAGGACATGTATCTACGCAAATTCTTATAAATCGAAGGTACAGTTGTTGATGATCAAAATTCAACCTCACTTCTCTCTTCTTTGATGAACAAACGATAAAGGAAATAAGACCAGTTTACGGATGACGTCACAAGCACCTGCTACCTATATTTTGGCTGATTTACTGGTTGGCAGAAAGAAACCAAAGTTTACATACATTTGATAGCAGCAGAATTTTTAAATCAAGATAACTTTTTTATTTGTTGGCCGATTTTTATGATATTTATATTGATAGAAAGCTTTTGAAATTCATATTTTTAAAATATAAGAAAATTGCCAAAATTTTGATTAAAAAAATATACGAGGTGATTTAAACCTGTCATTTGAACTATCATTTGTCTATCTTCTTGCCGGTTTGAAGCACTAGGTTTAAACACTCGCTTATAAAAAACAATTCTTTTTTGACAAATAATTTTTAAATATTCAAAATATGAATTTCAAGACCTTTCTAGTGATATAAAATACTTAATTGTTTGATGAAAAATGACTTAGTAATTGCAATTTTAAATTTACTGTGTTTTCATTGTATTTACTCGCTATCATTTCTTGTCAACCAGCAAACGGTTACCTGTAGTTTTTATCATATCCTTGTTACTATTTATAGACATCATAACAATAACAATGAACTGGTCTAAATTCCAAATTCAACGAAAATAATTTTCTAAAACGAACAGTTTTGTCATTAATTTATCTATAAATAGGTGTACTATGCACGATTTGATGATCTTTTGTGTTAAACGAAACCGCTTGAAACATTGTGATGAGATGTCATACATTTTCTAGACCCACGCTAAATCGTCACTTCGTATGAGAAACGTTTTAATCTACGTGTGTAATTAAAAAAGCTTATCATTATTTTACGTTTGCAAACGATGCTTAAAAATGCGAGACATTTATTTTGGACCCGTTTTTTGCGCATGCGCAGTTAAAATAATTCCCCCACATTATGACGGAGTTTTCCAACAACATTAGAACTAGATGAAACAGCCTTTTTCAAGTTCTGTTTATTGAACTGAACGACGATTGCGGGGAGTAATTTCGGAAAACACGTTTTTATGCTAGATAGAAGTTAAGTTTTGTAAAAATTTAAACAAACAATGCCAATGTATCGTATGCATTCCTAATAAAAGGGAGCAAAAAATAAGTACTAACATGGTCGTGAATAAAGTACAGTAAACGGTCGGGTCCGTACGGTACACGTTAAAACCCGTATCCGGTACTCGGACGGCTTTGGACCGATTGACTTCGGCGAATTTCCTGGTCCCTGGTCATGATATAATGTACAAAGTTCACTTTTTCTTGTGATTTACACTGACTAAAAGTAATTCAGAGTTAAATCTTTTTCATGCTGTCAATTTCTGTGTTAGATGTACTATTGTTATACACACAAGTTGACTTTTGTGTTTAGGTTTCTTTACATCTTATTTCATAACAGTGCTCTAATCACTGCTACTTGGATTGAACAGTGCCTCCTTAATAAGGGAAACAACTCATCAGTTCTATTATCCATTTTAAATATAAATACAGTTTCTCTGAAAGATATATCAGACAGATGAAGTTTTTCTCTGTGGTTAGGTTTCCATTTTAGGACTAAGTGTCGAGCTAGCCTTTAAGTTTGTGGAACTAACAAACAACTAAAAATACATGTTACATGTTGATATTAAGTAATAAAATAGCCTAATGAATGTGTATGTAGGCGGAGAATCAAAGCCAGTTAACAAAACACCACTTTGGAAATTACTTATGATATTACAAACTAAAGAAAATTGAATAAATACTTCAGCTCTTCAAACATTGCATATTTTTGTTTTTGTGGTTTGATTAACATTTAGTGGTTTTGATTTGATGCCTTCTAGTACCAACACTTCTGGGCAGCGTATTATCAAACATCTTAAGATAATTTAACAACACAATATAGAAGGATTTACCACTAAAATCAGTCATAAGATGTTTGATAATACGGGCCTGTGTCTCCTAATTTCCAAATTTGTTTCTATTGTAGATATCGTATATATGATGATGAAGTTGTTAGTCAAACAAGTGATGTTAACTCTGTAGATCAAATAGATCATATAAATCATACAAGAAGTAATGGAGTTAGCTCCCCTACCAGTACAGCATCACCACAACATAGTCATACATCCAGGTAGAAACTGTTTATAGATTATTGTTTCTTATGTATTACACTTACACAGAATCTCAATTAGAAAAATGTCCAGTTACCTTGGTCTATCACTTCTGACAATCAAAAACTACTTACACAATGAAAATGTTTTACAGTAAATGTAACTTGGAGTGCTCTTTTGGACTACTACTTTCAAAACTTAGATCACAAACTGGTATCTATTTTAATACATGTTTCAATGCATATATACTGTATAGATTTCAATCCTGATGCAATATTTAATGTTTTGTTTATAGTCTTGTAATTTAATGTGCGAGAGATACTTGCCTCATTAATTGTATTTCTCATAAATTTGCAAACCTACATTGTACATGTGTATGTATACAAGTGTTTTGTCATGATACAAGTTAATTAAGTTTGTCATATAATTATATTAATCAATTCTAGCCCTTAAATGCTCATTTATAGAGAAAAATTAAAGATAAAAAGATGCGATGCTTTACTGAATGATGTTACAAGACAGTTTTAATTGAGAAATGAATCTTGAATCAGTTTAGTGCTGTGACCTCAAACTAGCTTATATGGTGACATATAGAGAGGATAAATCTTATTTCATTTTGGTCCAAGATTTTATATCAAAGCACCCATTATACAAATTTACATAAATGTTGTAATATCATAATTTTAGCCCAGTTGTTGATCTTGTAACTTTCCCATTGTACAGATTTTATATTAACATTCTATTATTATAATTTTAGCCCAGGCCACACACAACTACAACAACAACAACAGAAATCTCCAAGTGTTGGAGCACAAGGTGGAAGTAAAATACCACAAGAAGTCAATGTTGGTACAATAAATACAGACAGTATACAACATCATTCTATTGTAAATGATCAGACAGCATTCCATAGTAGTTATCATTGATGTATATGATATTTATAATCATGTAATTATGTATGTTCTACCAGGGCTTGAATTTAACAAAAAATGGACTTTTTTGCCAGTTGATTTTATTTCAACTTGCAAAATGAGAAAATCACTCGCATTTTCTCAAAATTTCAATAGCAAACATATTTACTATTCATATATGCAATAAACAAAATAGCACAATATCTAACTATGGATAGAACAATGGTGGGATAGACAAAGAATATCAAACATGTTTTTACGGTGAATCTTTATTTGATACTATCAATCTATCTGTCCGTTTCAGCACTGATTTGAGCCTCTTGAGTTAAAACAGTAATATTATTGCATTGATTTCAACTTGTGAAAAATTGCGAGTTAGAATAAAAGTTACTCGCAATTTTCAAAATCCACTCGCATTTTGCGAGTGTGCGAGCTTAAATTTGAGCCATGGTTCTACATATGTATACACTTTATAGTTGGCATTATAACGTACATACAAGCTGTATAAATAGTATAAATCTATATCTGATCAAGTATTACAATGCTAATTAATTATTTGTCTAATAATTAGAATCATTTCAATTTATTAATTGTGAAAAATAATTTAATGAACACTGAATGCTCAAAATTATATTTACTAAAGTTTTTATGTAAGTATATGTCAGTACACCTATTATTTGTAAGCTTTTGTATATTGTTTCTCTGACTAATGAGTTTTCTGAAAGAATGATCAACCATGTGCATGAAAACATGATTTTACAAACACTATTTCAACATTTGTGATAAAAATATGACCAATAAGGTTTATTTGTGATAAAAACCTAAGACCAATAAAGTTTTGCATATTTTAAAATATATATACAAAATGTATGATATATAATTCTTTAGTAATAGTTTTATACATTTTAAGTTCGTGTACAGCTTTGATTTGTACAACTTAGTAAAACATGTCTTAACTTGCGAACATGCTTTTTTAGGAGGCTTAGTTATTCATTTTTGTAGCCTAAATCTACCTAGCTTTTATAATGATATATCAAGAAAACAGTATCAGTAATATGGCCTTACATATACTTTGGATACACTGTGTACTGAAAACAATGACTATCTGACTTCTTTGGTAATATTTTGATACAAACTTGTTTAAACATATTGTAAATATTTTACATTATTTATTAATCTTAAATACACACAAGATCATGTATATTACTCAATACATACCTATAATTGTATCCATGTTTAAGATATTGTAGAAAGTATTTTTAAAAGTAGCTGATATTTATTCTTTTATGACATAAGAAGTCTGTAATTGACTGTAAATTATTACCAACTTGCTCAACTTAAAACTTTCAATAACAATGGTCTAACATTAGTAAACAAAACAATTATTGACAATCTTGTATGATACATCTGCTGTATGACAGTGAATCACTTATATAGAAGTTTGTTTATATTGTTTTGTATTGTTTATATAGGAAATCAGCACCTTCATACTGACTTAGATTTCGTATTTTTCTTACTGCATATATAGATATTCTTTTAAACCTCTTCTCAACATGGGCTAGCCATATCAAGGACCCTATATATAGGGCCCTTGGCTATATGTACCAATTGTTAATTAACTTTAAAAGTATTGTAGTATTAAGATATGGCCATTCTCTGTCTTATTTATATAAAGACAACTTTAAACCAGTGTAACTGGCTAAGTACTAAACTAACAACGTATAAATTGTTTATATTGACCTGAAACCATTATGTAATTATTCCACATTTACAATTTATTTAGATTGATTCATATATTATAATTTTGTTTAATAAATTTTCCATAATACATAAATATAATTAACCAACATAAATAATATTTGAATTGTTTAATTTGCAACAAATATGTATTGCTCGTTTTTTCTTAACTGTCAAAATATGAATAATTTCACAGCTAATTTGATGTTAAAGTTATTATCATTCATGATTTTCCGGAAGTGTGTACAATGTATAATGATTGAGTGGAGCTGCTTATGTTGTATGACAGGTTTTAGTGATATTCCAATCACGATGAGGCCTCAAGTATAAATATTAATATAATGCACTCTGTCTCAGTACCCGCAAAATTATTCAGGCTTTGACTGTTGAGAAAAAAACAGACTATATAATAACAACAACTAATTTTTGTTTACAAAGTGTCATAATACTAAATAATCTAAATACTAAGTATGTATTTTGATCATTCTTGTCATTGTCATTGATATTATTTTATAGATTTATAGATAATCACCTTGAACAAGTACGTTTTGTATTTAGTGGGATTACTGCTTGTAGTGTTTCATTAGATTGTACATATATTTTACAACTACTCATATTGTCCGTAAGGTTTGACCTGACCTGACTTTTATGCAAGAATATTCATTACATTGAATACGAATGTAGTATTTATGCTCCATAACACCGTGGCCGTGAGGTTTATGTTGAAATTTTACACATAAACATACTTTTATAATTTTACAATCACTGCCGAAGTGTAGAATAGGCGTGGTACTGATTTTCATTGAGATATGTGTAGGTAATTATTAGATGCAAATGTGAAAGGTCAGATCGGGGTCAAACTTTACGCACTATACATAATAATTGTACAGGGGATAATTTGCATACAGAAATTTTGTACCTTTAATTAAGAATTATTTTCAAAGAGATGGCTAACAGATGAAATTTTTATTTATGGGGACAGGTGTCCCTGAATCATAAATATCATTTGAAATCCAATGTCCTAGTTAGTTGGCTTGTATTTTGTAATTCTAAGTCTGTAGCCCCATTGTATATTTTATTTTTTGTACATACATTGGGTCAGTTAACAAGATTCTCTAAATTGTTAATATATAAGCTTGTATTTGAGTTTAGGCATTAAGATTTGTTGATAGGAATGTGAACTGAGTTAATATAAAACTTTTTTAATATTTATTACATTTTAATAGTTTGAACTTAGTTCATTTCATTTATAGATTGTGTTGTTATAATACTGTTAAAATAGTGCTGTGTAAATTATTTTTGTATTTATTTGAGGCTTAGTGTATGTATAATATATGTTGTTAAATGTTTATTGTTTTCTTTTTTTTTGGTTTGTTGTTAATGAAAGGATTTTCTGTAAGTTGTTGGATGCTTTTATAGTTTATTTTGATAATGTTATTTTTGGGACAATTTTATAACTCTGAACTATAAGGTACCGTGGTAAGAGTAGGTACTACATCTTTTAATGTAAATGTTTGAAATCATTTATAAGTCATATTCCTACTGATGACTGTTGCTGCACTTCATCCTTAGTCAATGTCACATAAGTATGTATAATACTGATGTCATTAAAATCAACATTCAGATAGAATCTAGTTTAGCGGACACCGGCTATTTACTGCATTCTAAAGCTATTGTGCATGCAATAACATTGCATTGTTTACAAATGTTGGACGCCATTTGCAGTTATTATTCATATTTTTATTGATTATGTTAAGCCGGATTTTTCAACGAAAAAATTCGGCTTATAGTATGGTGAAACTCGGGCGGGCGTCCGGTATCGTTAACAATTGCGTTAAAGTTTTGTCCGGTATCGTTAACAATTGCGTTAAAGTTTTTCTTTTCCATATATTTCTGCCATTTATTGTCAGATCTTTACAAAACTTTATACAATGATAACATACCATGCAATGAACAGAATTAGACAGTAATCACAACTCTGCCTGCCTTTTGTAATTTTTGTGTTTAAGTTTTTAAATCGGGCTTTAATGTGGTTTCCACATTACATTTCTTGTTTAATAACTATTTTTTAATGCTTTTTTGCTATTCATTTTAATAATTAAGCCTGGGTGTAGGGGCAGCAGCCCCATGATAACAGAAAATTACTGACACTAAAATTCGCGCTTCTGCTCATAGTAACAGCTGGCTGCGCAAGCATATCTATATTTACTTCCGGGGTCCACTAAACTAGATGTGTTCCCAACATTCCTGTATCCGTGAATTATATATTATATGAGAACTAGCTTTACTGGTATATAACGGTAAATAACTTTGTTATACAGAATAAAACATCAGCATTTAGATGATCATGTCCTTCAAACACTAAAAATTTGTCACAAACATTTAAGGGATAAAGAAGGCTAGAGTACTTCTGTTAGCACATGACTTAAAATTCACATTCATTGATGTAAATAATTATATAAGTTTAGTGCTTGCTCCTGATGTGGCCTAATAAAATATATATACATATATGTCAATATGCACTAGAACTTCTATAGATCACATATTTAATGTAAGCATTACTTTAGTATATATACAATGACCACATTTATCCTACTAGATATTTTACATTGTGCAATGTATCCTTTGATGTATTGTTGTGCAATTTTCCTAGTTTTAGTTCTTTGAATGTTTAGTATAGACTCACTCCCTCAAATCCACAACCCTTTTTGTATCATTATTGTATATTTATTATTGTTAAAACTATAGTTTTTGTCATTATGTATCTAAATGGTGAGGTAATATTTAACACTGATAATTTGAAGAGTATATTTAACAGTGGTCAGTAAAAATAACATTTGTAACTGTTTATCAGCGCTAATAATGAAATTTAAGATTTTTGAATTAACAAAAGGGGCTCGTTTCTTTGACAGAAGTGCTTAAATTATGAAATACAGGATTTTGAATTTACAACTTTCTCCCATGAAAGTGTCATGATATGTATTTAAACTTAAGTGCTTAATCAAATGCTGGAATGCTTAAATGCGTTACAATAAATATAAATATACACTGTTAACATTATCATTGGTAAAAGTATCACCATTTTGTCCATTGTCCACTCTTCTCTGACTCTAAGAGTCATCAACAACACTGTATATGCCATACATATTGCTCTAAATGAAAGTGTTATCATTCCAGTAGTTATATTCATTTGTATATAGTTTATAGACTAACTCGAGGGTTGCCCCCAAGACTTTAGTTAGTGTATTGCGTGAAAGTGCGAGTTACTACAGTCTTGTGGGCAACCTTCACTTTATAGTTCATGAGTCAATTGAATATAGCTTGTTTTCTGAAACTGAAATGTAAAAATATGGCTGATGAACTCTTACTGTATGTGTCCAAACCAATATTTTGAAATATGGTAGATATTTAACCTAACCTTTTTATTTTCCCCAATTTGTGTTCCTATTACAGTAATATTGTTGTCAACTGTTAATTTACCCTTAAAATCTTTATATTGTACATAAGTATGAAATCAGGGGCCTCTTTCGAAACTAATAAAATTTGATTAAAAAAAACATTTGTAAAATCATCGAAACATATACAACTTTTTTATTTGAATATTTTAAAATATTTTAATTTATTCTTGCATAAAGGTCAAGCTCAGGTTGAAATTGTTGGACTATATAATATTGTGGGTGTCTTACTGAACAGACCCTGACTAACTTGTGTAAAATGAAAACTTTATAGATTTTTTACTTTAAAACTTTACTAGTGGAAAGAAGTATCAAACAATATCAGATAGTAGCATCAGTTTATCAGCATTAGCTTGTAGTACTATATGTGATAGCTTGGAGAAAATAGCAGACATTGAATCACAATACTTTTATATTATTGTATTATTTATAAAAATGTAACATTTTGTAATATAACACATGTATAATATATAATATAATCATTTCATACCATTGTTAATGAGTCTCGAGGGAAATAAAATATAAAAGGTATTATATATTGTATTGTTTTTTATGTGATAATATTTAAGAATAGCTTTCAGCCATTTCTCTAGACTTATATATTGGTGAGTAAAGTATAAGTCTTAATTGAATCTCATATATCATTCTTTACTATTATGTTCACTTTGGTCTGGAGTAGTGATGTATAAACTAGCATGATAACCATAGCAACTTTCAAGAATTGAACAACTTAGATTTTGCTCTTGACAAGGACTACACCAAAGTGAAAGATATCATGACTCGAATTTAACAAAACATTGGACTTGCATTTTTTAAAATTTTATTTCAACTCAGATGCAATACAGTAAGCACCTATGATTAGTGTGCAACCCCTTACACACCACGGTGAGCACCTAAAATTTGTGTTTAAACACCTAATTCACTACAATCAGGTACCAATAATCCTCTTTAAGCGTATAGTACTACAATGAGGAGCTATTTTGCTGCTATGTAGCCATCACCCAATACAGTGAGCACCTATGATAGGTGTGCTTACCCCTTACACACCATGTTGAGCACCAAAAGAGCGTTTTAACACCTTACTCACTACATTCAGGTACCGATAACCCTGTAAAAGCATCTAGACACTACAATGAGAGGCTATTTTGCAGCTCTGTAGCTATCACACAATAAAGTAAGCACCTATAATTAGTCTGCTAACCCCTTACACACCACGGTGAGCACCTAAAAAGTGTGTTTAAACACCTTACTCACTACATTTAGGTACTGGTAACCCTGTTTGAAGCTTCTATACACTACAATGATGGGCTACTTTGGGGCTCTGTAGCCATCACGCAAAACAGTGAGCACCTAGTCCAATGTATAATGTAGACATAGGCTTGTTCAACGGACAAATGGGAGTATTTCAATTTGCCATAATCTTAATTCTGAACCCAATAGGTGTCGGAACGATTTGATGACAAATGGCAAATTCGTCCATAGTAACTTGGTACCCATTTAATAACGGTAAGATATCAATTCGTCCATAGAAACTTGGTACCCATTTAATTACGGTAAATCAAATGAACAGTTAATATTTAATTCAACTATATAGAATATGTACCTAACCTGTAGGTGTTCAAACACGTTGAGGCCGAAAAGCGATATTTCCGATCGTTGTTGAAACTTTCATACCCGAATAATTAGAGTGCATGAAATAGGACGAATCAATTCGATCTCCCATAGAAAGTTAGTACCTAAATCCTGGGTATCTAATTTTTTTGAGGCCGGAAACCTCGGAAACCTGTTATTCCGTTTGTCCCTTAAAAATTTCCTTTACTGCTCGATAAGAGTGCGAGAAATTGAAGGACGCATGGGAAAATTTCGATTCGCCCATAGAAATTTCGTACCTAAGTACGAGAGGTTCATAAATTTTGAGACCACAAAGCAATGTTTTCGCCCGAAGAAATTTCATACCAAATTCATAGCGCTTTGAAAATTTTGAGGCCAAATGGCGATATTCCGGTTCGTCCGTAAGAATAAGTACCTACTTAGGAGGGGTAATTGAAGGACGAATTGGTATTTGAAATTCGCCCAAATATTAAGTACCTTCTAGGTAGTAGTAAAAAGCAGCTCCAAAGTTTCAGGCTGAATGGCGACATTTCCGTTCCTCCACAAGTATTTGTACCTACTGAGAAAAATAGTAATTTCCAAATAAATTTTGTACTACGGACAAATTCGAATATTCCTATTCATTCTTTAAATTCGCGCATCTTACGTATATAGGTACGAAATTTCTAGGTGCGAATCGAAAATTCCTTTTCATTTTATTATTTTGCTTCCCAAGTGGGTACGAATTTAATAAGGACGAACGGAAATATATCGCAATTTTTTCTCAATTAAGTGGTTCTTAAAATTCTCGCATCCTACGTAAATAGGTATGAACATTCTAGGTGCGAATCGAAAATCCTACGTAAATAGGTACGAACTTTCAAGATGCGAAATAAAATTGACAAATTCGAATATTCCTATTCATGCTTTAAATTCGCGCATCTTACGTATATAGGTACGAAATTTCTAGGTGCGAATCAAAAATTCCTATTCATTTTAATATTTTGCTTCCCAAGTGTAGTAATTTAGTAAGGACGAACGGCGGAAATATCGCCATTTGTTTTCAATTAAGTGGTTCAAACACCCTAATTAAGTAGTTACGAATACCTATTGACGAGCCATTAGGTCTCAAAATTTTACAATGGAACGAAATTTCTATGGACGAATGGAAATGTTCTTATTCCTCGCACCTTCTGCGAGTACGAAATACTCATGGACGAACGGAAATGTACCGAAATATATAAAATGGAGTTAAAAATTTTGGAGGCCAATAACCTGTATTTCTCTTCGTCCCTTAAAAATTTCGTACCCACTTTGGGTAAGAAAAAGAGGACAGATTGGGATTTTATGATTTGCCAATATCACAAGTGGTTCTTACACCACTTAAATGGTTACGAATACCTATGGACGAACGGAAATATCATATCGCCATTCGGTCTCAAAATTTTCCAATCCCAATTTATTAGGTACGAAATATCTAGAGATATTCATATTCGTTCTATTTCTCGCACCTTCAATGAGCACGAATACTAATGGACGAACAGAAATGTCGTACCCAAATACATAATTAGAGTTCTTAATTTCAGTTCGTCACTAAGAAAGTTCGTACCCACTTATGAAAAAAAAGACGTAAGGTTAGGATTTTCGATTCGCCCATAGAAATTTCGTACCTCATTGATAAGAGAGTGGCAATTAAATGACGAATGGGAAAATTTCAATAGAAATGTCGGTACCAAATTCATACATCAGTTCAGATTTGAGGCAGAGTGGCGATCGCAAGTAATTACTTAAGGTGGGGAAATGAAAGGGCGAAAATGTTTTAGGCATAATGGCGACATTTCCTTTCTTCGTTAAGTATTTGTACCTTCTGACGGTGAGAAAAATAGGACTATTTCAATTCGCCCCTAGAAATTTCACACCCAGTGTTTGTTCAAGGTTTCGAGGCATTTCCGTTCGTGTTAAAATTTCGTATCCACATTAGGTCAGGAAAGAGGACGATAGGAATTTCCGAATCGCTCATGTTCACACTAGATTAGGGTGCGAGAAATTGAAAGCCGCATAGTGTTCGAGAAATTAAAGGACGAATAAGAATATTTCGATTCGCCCATTCCAAATCGTTCTTAAAATTCTCGCACCCAATAGTTCTAGTTGCGAATGGAAATCCCTATTCATCTCAATTTTCAGTTTCCTTTCCTTAGTTGGTACGAATTTGGCAAAGACGAACAGAAATATCGAATTTGTTTTTAATAGTGGTTACGAGTACATATGCCTATTGGACTGAAATATCGCCATTTGGTCGAGAAATTCTCTAGGTACGAAATTTCAATACACGTCTAGGTGTTCCCATTCGTTCTATTTCTGGCACCTTCAGCAAGCACGAACAAACTTATGGAGGGTTAAGTTTGGAGGCTGAATAACTCATCCATTAAAATTTCGTACTGGATGAGAAAATTGAGGACGATAGAAATTTTTGGGAGCGAGGAATTAAAGGGACGAACTGAAATGTAACGATTCGCCCATAGCAATTTCGAACCCAATATAGGTACGAGAAAACTTGCTTATTTCCATTCATCAGTTGAAGGTTGGAGAAAGGCCCGATTGCGACACGAGTTCATCCATCATAAGTTCATAACCTCTTAATTGGAGTTTTTAATTGGGGTGTACATTCCATTCGTCGTTTATCCCACGACACAATGCTCCATGCCGCATTATATACAGTGGGCCATTTGGTTAGAAAAATCTCGTAATCATGAATAAAGGCAGTTCCGCAAAAAAATCAATGAAATATTTTTTTTAAAATAAACGTGCATTGGTTTTCATTTCAAGTAAGAAAACCCCAGTAAATGAAGTGTATTCATTGTAACACGCGATTTTATTGCAAGATTGGTCTCCCCTGCCCCATGCATATAACAAGATTTAGCCAGTCAAATTGCCCACGGTACGTATAGAGTATAACCAGGTTACTGTACTGTGGTTGCCGACAATGGGGGTGAAGATGTATGACAAATGGCGACATTCTGATTCGCCAATACAATTTCGTTCTCAATTGGGTTCGAAAGTTTTGAGACCGAAAGGCTATATTCGCACATACAATCCAGGATTCGTCCTCACAAATTTCGTACCAAATTAAGATGGGGTAAACTAGAGGAAGAATCGCGACATTTTGAAATCATGCTCAAAATTTCGTACCCTTGAATTTTAAGGGTATGAAGTTCCGAAAAAGAATTCTGTTAACATCTCGATTCGCCTCAAGTTGTACCAATTTGAATAAAAAGTCAACAATTTTGAAAAATGTAATTGGCCAACAAACATCTCAAGGACAAAATGTCCGAGACGACTTGTTAAATAGGGGCAGGCCAGAATTATATCATGTACAAAAAATGACATTCTGTTAATTCTTTCTTGTTTTCTGTCATTACCATAATGTAACAGCGACCAGCTTGACAAGTTGATGAATCTGAAAGTGAAAAGTTTAAATTTGATAAAATATTACAAATAAAATTGTAAGTATTAAAACAGAGTCAAAACAAACCACCAGAAGACAACTTAACCTGGGATAACTCAACATGTAGGTAGGGACACTAAACCAATTCAACCCATATAACTTACCCCAGATGACACTTTTACCAAATTATTTGATTCACAAGCTATGTAATGAAATCCATGAGTAAACAGTCTTCAGTTACATTTTTCATGTTTATGCATTTTATTACAATATCAAATTGTGGTTTCAACAGACACACTGATATATTGCTTTTAAATAGTTTTATATAAAAAATTCTTAATATTTGGGGGTAGGTATATTTTGCGGACCAACGGACCAGTTTAGTATACGGACACAGTATAACAAATATGCGGATCATATATATCTGTATAATAAATGTATTGAAGAAGTTTGCTAATATTATGTCTGGGTATAGGTCAAATGATAAGATTGATAGAGTTTTGTGAAATTTATTTAATATTTATTAATATTTAAAAATAAAATACCAAATTCGAGTTGTTTTTTAAAAATAAACTTGCAGATTTCAACAATAAATTGCTTCATTGCGTATTGTTATAGGTCGTTTGCGTTAATGCTGGACCCCTATTTGCTGTAAATATCTTTTAAACTATAACAGCGATTTTGCTAAAAAATTTAATACAATCTTATTTCAATTTTTCCTTCTAGTATTTAAATTTTCAGAATTTTTAATACATAAATAAAAAAGTTTTCCATAAGGTATAATGCAAAATATTTGGAATTTTTTATCAAAAATCCGGCGGGAGGTAAAAAAGCTGTTCTGATTATAACATTGTCATACTTCCAGTGTATTTATACAAAGTCCCGTGCGTTTACTGTAAATTTGTCGCTTAAATAAACACTCGACGGTCTACTGAATTGTAAAGCAGAGGCCCGTCTTTAAAATCGTATGTGTAGAATATGTATAGATTTTGATGATACAGACGACAGTGATGATGATATTTGAGTTTGTATATACTGTTATACTTAGTTATGAAATAAAATTTCTAACCGGGCCTCATATTTAGCTATTATTTTGTATCTACTGTTATGTGGCTGTTCTGATTATGGAACATACCCATTTAACAAAAGTCTCTTTTTGGCTTCAAAATTTGCATTGCATGTCTATGGGAAGTATGTTTTGTAATTAAAGAAAAATTCTGAATTTTTGGATTTGAGAAGGAAAATGCTAGTTATGATAACATACAAAATTTGAGTTAATTCTATCCGATAGTTATTGAGATATTTCATGATTTTAGGGGTCCAGCCTTAACGCAAACGACCTATACGTGTATACATAAATATTATATAGTTCAACTGTTTAAGACTTTATCATTTGAAAACAAATTTGACAAGATTCAAATGTTATATTTTAATAATATACCGTTTTTGTCCTTTTTAGCGGACTTTATAAATAAAGAAACATAATCGTTTAAAATTGAATTTTAATTCTCACTTATACTGAGTTAAATTTACGATCTTTTCTAACTATGATTAACTGTAGCGGACCAGTTAATTTTAAGAGCGTTACAGTTACGGACCAGGTTATGATTGAGCAGATGTAAGATTATTTTAGAGGACTGTTTAAATCATGAAGAGTTTCTTACTATATTGATGGAATATTGATCTGAGGCATCACTATAGCGGATCAGGTAATTTTAAGAGAGGAAAAATGACGGACATGTACACCAAGGTTTAACTGTAGCGGACCACTTAATTTTAAGAGTGTAAGAGTAACGGACCAGTTGATAGATCCAGAAGATATACAACTATTTTTGTCGGACTGTATTAATTATGAAGAGTCGTACTAAATTGACAAACTATTGCTCTGAGGTACGCACCAAACTACCGTATCAAGTTCTATAGTAAAAGTTCAATACTTTTATTCAACACACGCATATTTTTTGTTGCAAATACTAACAGTTTGAAAGAACAATAGAAACAAACAGACAAACATACATATTCAAGAAAAAAATAAACCAAAAAAAAAGAAAAGGAAAGACACATGTTTAGAAATGCCTATTTTTTTCTTAAATATTCTTAGTAATTACAGTACAACGCTCGTAAATTCATATACGGTTATTCATATAGTCCGCAAAAATAATTTTATATATGTTTGTTCTTAAAATTACCCGGTCCGCTAACCTGGTCTGTAATTCTAACGCTCTTTAAATTAAGTGGTCCGCTACAGTGAAACCTTAGATCAATAGTCCGGCAATATAGTACGAAACTCTTAATGATAAATTCAGTCCGCCAAAAAAAATCTTACATTTCCTAGATCTATCACCTGGTCCGTTACCCTAATGCTCTTTAAATTAAGTGGTCCGCTACAGTGAAACCTCAGATCAATAGTCCGTCAACATAGTATGAAACTCTTCATGATTAATTCAGTCTGCCAAAAAAAATCTTACATTTCCTAGATCTATCACCTGGTCCATTACCCTAATGCTCTTTAAATTAAGTGGTCCGCTACAATGAAACCTCAGATCAATAGTCCGTCAATATAGTACGAAACTCTTCATGATTAATTCAGTCCGCCAAAAATAATCTTACATTTCCTAGATCTATCACCTGGTCCGTTACCCTAATGCTCTTTAAATTAAGTGGTCCACTACAGTGAAACCTCAGATCAATAGTCCGTCAATATAGTACAAAACTCTTCATGATTAATTCAGTCCACCAAAAATAATCTTACATTTTCTAGATCTATCACCTGGTCCGTAACTTTAACGCTCTTAAAAGTAAGTGGTCCGCTACAGTTAATCATAGTTTGAGAAGATCGTAAATATAACTCAGCAAAAGTAAGAATTAAAAGTCAATGAAACACGATTATGTTTCTTTATTTACAAAGTCCGCTAAAACGACATACATGGTATATCATTAAAATATTACATTTGAATTAAAATTGTTTATAAATGATAAAGTCTTTAACAGTTGAAATATATAATATCCAGTACACGCATAACAATTTGTTATGAAGCAATTTATAGTTGAAATCTGCAAGTTTATTTAAAAAAAAACCTCGAAATTGGTATTTATATATGTATATATTTACAGATGAATAATTATTAAATGTAATTTCCCAAAACTCTATCAATCATATCTTTGACCTATACCCAAACAAAATATTGGCGAACTTCTTCAATACTTTTATTATATATATGATCCGCATATTTGTTATACTGGGTCCGTATACTAAACTGGTCCGCTGGTCCGTTGGTCCGCAAAATATACCTACCCAATATTTGGGGCGTTTTAGTAATGGGGTTTCTTAATACTAGAGTAATTAAAATGAGTTACAAGAGCTGTCCTGGTTGACTATTCAGAACGCTTGTGTAAACAAAAATAGAATACGTTATAATCCAGTCTTAAGTCATGATAGTTATGCAACTTGATATTTCACCCCGTAGACATCAATAAGGGACTTTAGTCAGTTATTTCCCCCTGAATACTCTTCAAATAGGTAGGTCCAATCAGTTGGATTACTTGGATTTTACCCTTACTTTTCAATGCCAATTTGCCAAAATTAATCTTTAATAACTTTTTTGTAAAGCATGTAATTTGTTTGAAATTTAAGCTAAGTAGTTTTAGGGTAAATAACTATCTACATTTCGTCACTTCTGTTTAAATATCTTCATTAACTGATAAAATCCGAGGATTCCAACTGTAAGGACCTACTTACCAATTGGATTGCTTCAGATTTTATCAGGGAAAGATAACTGACTGAAGTCCCTAATTTAGTTTCAAGTGAATCCTTTCAGTGGTTTCAAAAGAAAAGCTTGCACAATAAAACTGAACCAAGAAATTACTTAGTATAAAGGGGCATAATCCAGTCAAAAGCCATGACAGAGTTTTGCAACTTGTAACAAGTGTTACGCTGATGCCACCGCCGACACACAACCGAGTAGGTTAGCCTCACTATCCTCTGAATAGTGGAGCAAAGCAAGAGTTTTTAAATATTGTCATTTGCCTACATCTCCCTTTAAGCTCTAAATAGTTTTAAAGAAAGCCTACCTACTTATCAATTTATACAAAATTGTCATAGTTTTTACCTGAATAGCTGATGAAAATTTTCACCATTTCACATTGTACAATATTCTAATCAGTAGAACCAATTCCTATGGCTGCAACCAATAAAAATATAAAAGACAATGCAGAAACAATAGGTCATGGTGATAACTCTGCAACTCCTTTAACTGGAGATCCTGAAATAAAAGATAATAAACATGAGAACACAGCCAATAATAATTTTAGAGAATTACTTTAAGACTCGTCTCAAATAATTGTGCTCCAAGAACAACCCTTTTCTTTATTTCGTTGAAGTGGGAGCCTAATACAGTTGCTTCCCTATTATCTAGACTTGGCAAATCTGACAGTCCCAGGTTTCATTTTTGGCCCTGAAGATTAAATCCTTCCATAAAATGCTAATTTATTATCAATTTTTCTTCATAGAGGGACAAGTTGTCAACTTCTTGTGAAAGTGTAACTAAGTACATGTACTGGTACAGAAGTGTCGAATTATGATCCTCAGATGCTAGTCAAGCCGCCCGGCTAGCTCAGTTGGTAGCACACAAGGCTACTGATCAAGGGATCGTGGGTTCGATTCCTGGGCAGGGCATACTTTCTTAAAGCTTGGTCATGAAATTTTTTCTATGGCCATCAGATGCTAGTTCTTAAGAATTTTTAGGCCATGTACTTGTATTCATGTATCACCACCATTTTTTCTGTGGTGTGGTTTTGTACTTAGGCAGACATCTAATGCAAGGAGTATAAGCATAGTTTACAAATTAGAATTGTAAAACTTCTAGTAAAACAAGAGCTCCGCTGGGCGGGGCATTATACGCCCGTGTGCAGTCCATGCTGTGTCATATCTCATATGAAGTCCCTGTGACCTTGACCAATGACCCCAGGATCTCAGAATAGGTCCCATCCTTAACTGAAGGGCTATCCAAAGCAAAGATTTTCAGAACCTAGGTACAGCCAAGGTTGAGTTATCACCATTCCCATACAAACTTCCAGTGACCTTGACCCTGGGGCCTCTGAACCAAGTTTTCACCCTTGACCCAAAGAGTATTGACACATAAAATTTGGTGATCTTAGATAAGTTGGTTGTTGGACAAGGTTTTTCCTCATGATTTCCTTGTGACTTTGACCTTTGACCCAGGGGCCTAAAACCAAAGGGGCATATGCTAGACATTAAGGCTACCCTTAAATAAAATTTGGTGAACCTAGGGAACATCCTCTACCAAAGAGCTATCAACACATTACTCCTTGACAAATGGGCTGATCCACATAAAATTTGGTTAACCTAGGTACAATCATTGTTTAGTTATTGTCTGGACAAGGTTTTTCCATATGATGACCCTGTGACCATGACCTTTGACCCAGGGGCCTCAAATTGCATAGGGAACATCCTTGACACATTGGCTACCCTCACATAAAATTTGGTGAAATAATTTCATGTTACTTATTAAATATAGCATTATTTCCATTGTTTGCCATTTTGACTTTATTAAGATATTGATTGAACATTTGAAGTCACAGGGTTGAAGGTTTAAATTTGACCCTGTTACCCCAAAACTGATAAAGCACATCCTTGATACATGAGCTACTCTCCCATGAAATTTGGTGAACCTAGGTACAGTCATTGTTGAGTTATTACCCAGACAATGTTTTCCAATATGATGCCCCTGTGACCTTGACCTTTGACCCAGGGGCCCCAAAACCAATAGGGCATATCCTTGACACATGGACTTCTCTCACATAAAATTTGGTGAACCTAGGTACATTGGCGGTTCAGTTATTGTCCGGACAAGTTTTTCATTGTTTGCCATTTTGACTTTATTAACATATTGATTGAACATTTGAAGTCACTGCTTGGTAATTTGATATCTTCTAGTTGAAGGTTTAAACTTGACCCTGTTTCCCCAAAACTGATAAGGCACATCCTTGACACATGGGCTACTCTCTCATGAAATTTGATGAACCCAGGTGCAGTCATTGTTGAGTTACTGTCCGGACAAGGTTTTTCAATATGATGCCCTTGTGACCTTGACCTTTGACCCAGGGGCCCAAAACCAATAGGGCATATCCTTGACACATGGGCTACTCTCATAAAATTTGGTGAACCTAGGTACATTGGTGGTTCAGTTATTGTCTTGACAAAATTTTTCCATATCATACCTCTTGGACCTTGACCTTTGAACCTGGGGGCCCCAAAACCTGTAGGGCATATCCTTGACACAAGGGCTACCTTCACATAACATTTTAAGAACCTAGGTACAGTCTTTGTTGAGTTATTGTCCGGACAAGGTTTTTCAATATGATGCCCCTGTGACCTTGACCTTTGACCCAGGGGCCCCAAAACCAATAGGGCATATCCTTGACACATGGGCTACAATCACATAAAATTTGGTGAACCTAGGTACATTGGTGATTCAGTTATTGTCCTGACAAGTTTTTCATTGTTTGCCATTTTGACTTTTACAACATATTGATTGAACATTTAAAGTCACTGCTTGGTAATTTGATATCTTCTGGTTGAAGGTTTAAACTTGACCCTGTTTCCCCAAAACTGATAAGGCACATCCTTGACACATGGGCTACTCTCACATGAAATTTGGTGAATCTAGGTACAGTCATTGTTGAGTTATTACCTGGGCAATGATTTTCAATATGATGCACCTGTGACCTTGACCTTTGACCCAGGGGTCCCAAAACCAAAAAGGCATATCCTTGACACATGGGCTACTCTCACATGAAATTTGGTAAACCTAGGTACATTGGTGGTTCAGTTATTGTCCGGACAAAGTTTTTCCATATGATGCCTCTGTGACCTTGACCTTTGAACCTGGGGGCCCCAAAACCTATGGGGTACATCCTTGACACATGGGCTACCTTCACATAAAATTAGTTTTACCTATTTTAAGTCCCAGTGACCTTGACCTTTGACCCTGGGGTCTCAAAATCAATAGGGAACCTCCTCCACCCAAGGGCTATCCACACATAAAATTTGAGGAACCTAGGTACATCCTTTCTTGAGTTATCATCCGGACAAGCAATTGTCCAAAGACGGACGGACAGACGGACAACATCATAACATAATACGTCCGTTTTTTCAAAACGGGCGTATAAAAACTTAATAACTTCTACAAACAAGAGCAGTCCATGGACAGCGGGCTCGACTATTCAGGATGGCTGTGGAAAAAAATTAATCACATATTTGCAAATCAAACTTATAGAAGCTAAAAGACAAAAATAAACAAGTAAATCTGTGAGCTAATGCTCACTAGTGATACCCCCGCTGTGAGAAATATGACTATCATAATGTAACTTTCATTTAACAAAATCTAAAAATATGCAACAAATAGCAAGTAGATGAGCAAGGAGCATGAAATCGCTTTACACCACATGGGACTATGGGATGAAGCAATATGCAAAGTATTAGGCTGCTGCATGTTATAGTTGCCGAGAAAACTGCGACGGAAATTTTGTAACGGACAGACGCACGCACGGACAAGGGTAAAACAGTATACCCCCCTCTTCTTCGAAGCGGGGGTATAATAAATAAAAACAACCTCACCTTTCTCTGTAAATGTAGTGCCGTACACAACACAGTATCATTGAATGCTAGTATAATTATATTTGTCATTGATCCAGTTGATATCATCTGATGATCAATCTGTAAGATAAATATTTGATGTTTGTTTTTTGTTGGGTTTAACGCCATAGCAACACATTGTATAGGTCATATAATGTCGGTCAGTCAAGCTACTCACTCCTGGAGGGCTGAATCTCTGGATTTACCCGTTAACCAACTACTAAGCACATACTTTCATCAGTGACTAACAACCGTCCTACATAATTAAGAATCATTGGTCGGTGAGAGAATAGCCGTAGAAATAACTTCATGACCAAGCTCCACAAAAGTATGCCCCGCCAGGAATCGAACCCACGACCCCTCGATCAGTAGACTTGCGTGCTACCAACTGAGCTAGCCTGGCGGCTTAATATAAGCAAGGATCATCAAAAACTGTCTGAAATGATTTATTCAACAGATCAGAACTTATTGTTTATTGTAAAATTTTATTCCACAGTCAGTGGGGCATAAATAAACCCTGCTGATTTAAATGCTCAATATTTGTTTTACAATTCCTGTACAGAAATATAGATATCTATGTTCATAGATCGTGAGTAAAGAAGTACTGTAGTACTGCAGGAAATATTTATGTACAGATTTTGTTGTGCAAGTTACCAATATTTAAATCAGTGGCAAGGATTGCACTACTGACAGTTGAATAAATTTAACTTTAATGTTTTTTTGGGTGTTTTTTTACTAGGTTTAATGCCATGTCACAATTAAGGTCATTTTACGGAGTCCAGCGCACCTAACCTAGCATCCTGGACCCTTGTCTATAACCAGCACTCACCTACCCTTCAACAAGGCCGGTAACTTCTCCATTTATCATATCAATGGAGGAAAATTGACATTATTGCCAAATTTTCATGGAAGGGTATAACATCCCCGGGTGGGATTCCAACCCGTACCCCCTTCAGTACACAAGATTCCAAGTCCTGGCGCACTAACAACTGCGTTATCGACCCGGGTTATCTTTAAGGTTCTGTTATGTCACTTACAATAAGTAATTAAGAAATCTGATGATTCTGTATAAACATACATGCTAATTGATAAAATAATCTCTATTCCTTACCACAGGAATCTTTTCAATCTAAACTTGATGTTTCCATTTACTTTTAAAACAAACTCAATGAGAAAAGTTTTCTCCTTTCCTTATTAGATTTTGATCCATGGACAAAAGTCGCAGCCTAAAATATAAAACAAAGGGGACAACA
This sequence comes from Mactra quadrangularis, assembly GCA_025267735.1. Classification (NCBI taxonomy): domain Eukaryota; kingdom Metazoa; phylum Mollusca; class Bivalvia; order Venerida; family Mactridae; genus Mactra; species Mactra quadrangularis. The sequence goes on from CM046309.1 coordinate 46,236,951, forward strand.
AACCAAACAGAAAATGTCATAATTTTGCTTTCATTCAAATAAAATTTACAGTAAGGTCGGTTATAAAATAAGAAAGTCAAAATTTGACATTGGAAAAAAGAGGTCAAATGGTTAAAGTCATATTTTGGATACTGGAACTCGATGCTTATCCACATAAGGCCAAAGATCTTACAACAAAAATCAAATGGTCAGACAATTAAAATAAAATTTTCATCAATGCTATGTGAGTTTGTCCCAAATATTTAAATAAAATTTGAATCAATACTACATTCATAAGGTATAGACCTACACTATTATACATAAATTATACTTTTTATATTTAATACAAATAACATTTTATGAATTTTTTTTATCTGATTTTCGAAGATTTTTGCTGAAAGATTTTTGTAATATGACCGATTGAATGTTTGTCTGGGATGAAGTTGTCTGATTTTCACTAAGGACAATCGTCAGGAATTTTCTAGTCTTCTCTAGTTTTCTTCATCCGTAGACATCAGTTACAACCTGAAATAAACAGAACACGAGACGAGAAACCAGACAGAAATATTTCGTAAAATGACATTATAGCTAAGGAAATATAAAAATATAACAAAACAAATGCTGAAAAGGAAAGAAATTAGAATAGACATGGAGCACAGACAAGCATGCATCAGGGACAGGGGAGGGGCATGGGCAGGAAATTTTACACCATGGGGGTTAGTGGTCTGTTTAGGGCGGCCATTTCCGCTACCATTCCCACCTATACATCAAGGCTATAGGAAGTCCCTGATCACTATTATTCCAAGATGGCTGACTTGCGCGAAAATTTGTTTTACCTAATTAAGACAAATGTATCAACACACCCAAAGACAAGTCTTCCCCCCCCCCGACCCCCCCCCCCCATTTATCACGCTTCTTAGCATTGAACTCAAACCTACACCTGAGAAACCATGGGCATTAACATTGCAAAACCCTAGTAAACTGCTTAATCAAACAAGGCATTATCTGAGTCTAAGTCGCCCAGCTAGCTCAGTCAGTAGCACGAGGGGTTGTGGGTTCGATTCCCAGGCGGGGCATACTTTCGCGGAGCTTGGTCATGAAATTATTTCTACGGCCATTCTCCCTCCTACAAATGATTCTCAATTATGTAGGGCAGTACGTAGGTGGGTAACAGCTAAATCCAAAGTCAGCCTTTCCAGGAACAGTGAGTAGGTTGACTGACAACCGTCCCAACAAAAACAAACAAACATTATCAGAGTCTTAATAATCCCCAATTAACATCCTCCCTGGATTAAATACCTAATCAAAATTCCCACCTTCCATTAGAAAAAATACCCCCTTTCTTATGTATAGACCCCATCCAAAAAGTCAAATATCAGGCCAAAAATAAGTGTTTGCCATACTCTCATCCCCAGACTAAACTATACCAAACTAAAACTTTAAACAAGAAATGTAATGTGCAAACCACATTAACGCGGGTTACTTTCTAATTTTGTTCATCACATCATATGCTATCATTGTATAAAGTTTCATAATGATGACAATAAATGGCAGAAATATATGGTAAAGAAAAAACTTTAAGGCAATTGTCAACGACAACAGACTCCCATTGAAAAATCTGGCTAAAAACTTGAATAGCAGAGCAAAGAGATATAGCGGATGCTTACAAACTGATGTGGGCCTGCAATAATATACTTGTTTTGTAAATTCTCAGGTGGAAATAGCAGTAATTGAATGATTAATTTACAACAAGCATACATTTATAAATAATGTTACCCAGGTTTTAGTTATTGGTGTACATATATTATGTGTACAGATGTAGGTAGCCATAACATTATGTAGTTAAATAATTAGTTATTGGTTTATGCATAACGTAGTGTAACTGTATTTAAACTTTATAAGTTCATATCGGTGTACTGCACAGGAATTGTAGAATTTATGTACGTAGCTATTTTTATTGTAGAAATAAACTGACAGTTCTCTGGTATCTATGAATTTAGTTAGATCTTGCTTTTATTACGGGTTTTAGTAGTAATGTAAGGATTTTATGTATTCGGTGAAATCCGTGCACAGTTGGCGCGAATATTGCCTATTTAAGTACACATATTCATTGTTTTACTGTCATTTCTCGTTTTGGGTTTGGTTCACTCGTATGTTGAATATTATTATTGGCGTTATCTATGATTATTATCAACGGAATCATTTTAGCCTGGTGAGTTAAATTTATTTCAGATCTTGTATTTTTACGGAAACATTGTAATTTATATATTTTTATTTTAGGTTTAACCAAACTTTCGGTACTGTTACAATATTGCTTTAATTTGAACATTTTTTATATCGTTGGTGGTATTTGTTGCGAATTTAGAGTATAAGATATCATGTTGGCTCATTAGAATTTAATACTTTTATATTATTGATAGAGCTACTGTACACATAGATTTCTTGTATTTTTTATTTGTTTTATTGAATATGTTTTGAATGTAATGCAATTGTATTTTCAGGCTGTATTTTATGTTGATAAATAACTAATAATTTGAAACTACACACCCTCATTGTTCTTCATTAGTCAACCTAATTTACAATAATAAAGAAGTTCAACTGTTCAGGGTATTGTATTTCAAGAGAGGCAATTTTATTAGAAACTCATACATGTTCTTACAAAATCATGTTTTTTCCTGTACAGTATTCTAATCAATTCTATAGTTTTGGCTAAGAGGGCAATAGTTTCTGAACAGGTAGAGGTTTTGTCACATTTTCAAGAAAGGATATATCCTGCTTTAACGAGAATGAGCCTTAAATGAAATTTCTAACCAACCAAAATAATACTGTAGTCACAGTTGTTTTTTGTTTGATAACTAGTTCAAATATAGCTATAAAGAAAGCCAAATCAATTAATGTTATTATAACAAGAGATGTAATGTGGAAACCACATTAAAGCGAATAAAGCCGGATTTAAAAACTTAAATTCAAAAATTACAAAGGGATTAATCCATAATAAAAGCAGGTACAGCTGTGGTCACTTTCTAATTCTATTCATCACATGGTATGTTATCATTGTATAAAGTTTCATAAAGATCTGACAATAAATGGCAGAAATATATGATAAAGAAAATCTTTAGCGCAATTGTTAATAACACTGGACGCCGAACTGCCAAACCCCCCCAGTGTTTCACTAAACTATTAGCCCTATTTGATCAAATACAAGTATCAGTCAGAAAACATTGGAATATTCTGAAAACTTTATTGCATTATAAAGTGTGCAGAAAAATACACTACAAAAAGTAAAATTATTCAAATAAATGCATGAACTATTTAAAAAGTATAAATGTAGTTTAAATTATATCATTACAACATAAAATGTTCATTATACACAGTATACTATAAAAACATAATTTTTACACAACCCAGTTGACAAAAAAATGTTTATTATAAAAAAAGAAAATAACTAGGAAAATAATTATTATCATTTCCAATGTCTATACGCGCAATTTTATCATCTATTTCAAAAATAAAAAAATACAACACAATATTTAGAATACATTCTAAATGCATGATACAACAAGAAATGTAATGTGGACACATTAAAGCCAGATTTAAAATCTTTAACGCAAAAATCACAAAGGGAAATAATCCATAATAAAGAGAGTTGGAGTTGTTCTTACTTTCTAATTCTGTTCATCATATGGTATGTTATCATTGTTTGAAGTTTCATAAAGATCTGACAATAAATGGCAGAAATATATGGTAAATTGAAAATTTAATGCAATTGTTAACGACACCAGACGCCCAACCGCCTGCCTGTGTTTCGCCAAACTATTAGCCAAATTTTTTCGCAGCTAATAATAACATCATACTAATAAATATAAAGTCAAGTTAAATTATCAGTCACAAAACATGTTACTTTAAACCATCATGACAACTTCTATATGCAGTACAAATAATAAAAAAGCTGGCTTTTATAAACAAATCTGAAAGTACAATTTCAGTAATTCATAGTAAGCAAATTATTGTTATATTAATCAATGAACTACATCTAATACCTTCACTTCTCATGGAAACAACAACAAAAGTCATAGTACATTTATTAGTCATTAATATAATCATAATACGAGCAAACCAAGGTTTTTCAATATTCAAGTTCAACTTTATGCATGTAATTAGCACCCTAGCCAGACTTAGTTCTATGATTCCAATGTCCATATTCTTTTGTGCATGATAAATAGCACATTTTTATATGGTACTTAATAGCTAATTCTGCTCTAGCTATCCCCCCATAAACATGGGTCCTTCACTAGATTGCTCAGAATTATGTTTTTAACACTAATCCCGATCTAGCTATCCCCCCATAAACATGGGTCCTTCACTAGATTGCTCAGAATTATGAGTTTAACAAAGTATAATCCCTATCTAGCTATCCCCCCATAAACATGGGTCCTTCACTAGAATGCTCAGAATTATTGATATTCATGTTTATTGATTAATTCATAGATATTTGCATCTTCATTTACTAGCAAATATATTAAATATATACTTAGAACATCATTATCAAGCATCATTAGTACTAATTACATGTATCTAAAAAAAGAAAAAACTAATCTTATTAAGAAGCCTCATTATTTCCTAAAATATAAAACAACTTTACAAAATACTGACTTTGCACAATGACTTATGTTGTTGGATCTATTGAAGAGATGGTAAGAGTAAATATCACTTTTGTATGTTCAAAAGTTAGTGAACCATATAGTCATTTTACCAAGCTTTTTTATACTTTGTATTGTCATAGAAATCAAAACCATTGATGCTAAGTTGACAGTTTTAATGACTACATAATTTTCAACAAGACTTATTCAAAACTGAGTTAAAATAGAGTGATGTGTTTAATTTCCAATGAAATTATAAAATGTCGAACAAAGTACAAGCAAGCAATAGATCTCGGCAGTAGTACAACATTACATTTCTTTTTTTACTGGGTTTAACGCCGTGTCAACACAATTTAGGTCATTTTACGGGGTCCAGTGCACCTAGACAAACTTTCTTGGACCCTTGTGTATAACCAGTATACACTTACCCTTCCACAAGGCCGGAAACTTCTCCATATTATCTAATCAATGGAGGAAAATCAACATTATTGTCAAACTTTCATGGAAGGGTATAACCTCCCCGGATGGGATTTGAACCTGTATCCCCTTCAGGACACGAGATTCCAAATCCCAGTGCACGACCTTTTTGATGACCTGCTTTGACAATAAGTTGTATACTTCTAAGGCTTATTTTACTGCAGAAAAAACACATTTTCTAGAACAGTCCAATGTTTTCATGATATATTGATTCATATTGTAGTAGCATTTTATGAACAAATTTCCACTTTTATCACTTTTTGTATTTTGAACATTTTTGTAATGAAACTCCAAAATGAAAACAAACAATGCATGAAAATAACAACTGAATAATAGTTAACTATATGTATTTTTCTGAATTGATACAGAAACCAACATGGTTTATTGGTTATATTGTTTATAAGTTATGGGGCAACCTAAATTATTTTTATTATTTAAGTCTTATAAACAAATCAATTAACAGTGTTAACAATTTAAAATTATGAAAAAAACTATAAAGAAAAAGATTTATACTAATACAATACCTACATGATAATAAAGAGCAAAAAAATATTATTTATTCTAAACAAAGACCTAGACCAACATGAGAATAACTTCAATACAAACAGAATAACATACCATAGTATGTGTATGTTTTTTTATTGAAGAAATAAACAACAAGTATAGGGAACAAAAACCTGCTATGTTGTGTTACCTTAATTGAAGACACCTACAAGAGAAAAAGAACCACAAACATGCCATATAAAGTATCTATTACCTAAGGTGACAACAGAAGCTATATTTAGAATAAATGCCAAATATCTTGCCATATATAAGATCTTGTCATATCTTTAAACATGTCATTGATAAACAAGAAATGTAATGTGGAAACCACATTAAAGCCGGATTTAAAAACTTTAATGCAAAAATTACAAAGGGAAATAATCCATAATAAAGCCAGGTAGAGTTGTGGTTACTTTCTAATTCTGAAGTTGCATGGTATGTTATCATTGTATGAAGTTCCATAAAGATTTGACAATAAATAGCAGAGATATATGCAAAATGGAAAACTTTAACACAGTTGTTTGGACTGATGATAAGTCCAGCTAAAAAACATTCTAACAGTTTTAATTAGTTTAAATACTATTATTAAAGTCTCAAAGTCTACTTAGAAAGCTATCAATTGAAAATGAAAACTGAAATATGTAATGTGTAATTTTATCATATTAATTTCTGAATAAAGTGGTTTCATATTATAGTTTGACTATGTGTATTACAATTAGGGCTGCGTCCTTGAGCCAAGTCGCGGTACGGTACGTACCTAGGTACGGCAGTTAAGGTTCACAATACGTACCTAGGTTCAATTTGGTAATGTTACTTATGACAAAGATTCTTTTGTATAATTGTGTTTAATAAAACAACAAGTAACCATAACGGTATTTTAATTTGCTAACAAGTTTATACAACCATCTTGTCTGCTCTTTGCTTATTTGATATACTCATTAATCAACAAACTGAACATTTTTATAATGTCATGCATACTTGTATGTGTTAGTTATCTTAACTGTTTGTCATTGATTACCATAATGATACAATGTCATCGATAAATACAGTGTAGCTATGATAGTATCATGAGAATTTTTAATTGAGTTCATAAATTACATCTACATCTACATTGTTATATTGAGCTGTCACAGACTGACAATTCTTCTATTACGCGAATATGCATAAAATTTTACCATTACAAATATTGTTGACAAAAAAGAACGTCTGTTATTTGGAGATTTGTTTCACCTTCGTATGCCCGAAAACATTGACTTTTGTTTGAATTTGTCGTTCTCTGAATAATTTTTGCTATATAAGGAATAACAATCAATAAGTTTATTACATTATTAATGTAAATTTAAAAATGTTTCAATTGATTATGCGATAGTGTGGGTTGCGAAAATATATTACATTATATCCATATGAATGTAGGGATTCATGTTTACGAAAAAGAATACTAAATGTTGAATAAAAACATAATTCAGTTGTAAAATAATGACAATAAAGTTTGTTTTGACAATTATTTTTGTTGAGTTTTAAAGTTAAAGTTTTGTTTATAATTTAATAAGATATTTACTTTTAGGCGTATGTGCCGAAAATGTGCTTGATTTCAAATTGTAAGCGTTAATCGCACAATCGCACGTCTTAAAAGCACCAACGCATTTATTCCATTAATATCAATACAAAACATAACGCTTTAATACCTTTCACGATTAGCAAAAGACATTTTGTTTACACTTGCATCGATGAAATACGAAAATTCGTTGAAAAGAGTTGTTTGTGGTTTTTTTTCCAGAAAAATACGAACAGAAAAAGTAATGTTTGGATTTTCTAAAAATAAAATGATAAAATAACGCGAGTCAATTAGTTAATTTAACTAAAGTGTAAAGATAATTGATTTCCTGCGATCGCTGATTTTGAATCTTTTCAAAACCTGCCTAGCGTATAGTCAACAATTAAAAAACTAGGTTGTTTTAATAATTCTTTAAAGTAACAATTAAATTATAGTAGAGTCTATGATTACACGATGAGACATTGCAATTATAACATTTTATTATTAGGCTATCAAACATCGACAAAGTGTGAAAAAACGCCGACACATACCTTATCTTAAATTGTTTACATCAGTTTCAGTTCAAAATTGCAAACACATGTTCGTCATCAAACAATTGATTAATATCCCCGGTGTACATGACAGTTTGTTACGTAATAATTTAAGATTACTACTGAAAATTGATATGATATACACACATTTACGAATGGTAACTGATTTTCATGGTTAATTTATTTGTGTTAATTTGATTAACTTGGGTTCGTCGCCTTGAAAAGATTTTTATTTAAAATTTGTTGTTTATGACCAATAGGAATATGTGTTAGACAATATTTTAAAAGACCGCGGTTCACTCGGATTTTTAGGTCACGGTACGGTACACTCGTACCGGCCACTTTTGGTTACGGTTTCATGGTAGTTCGGTGAACCGTTGCAGCCCTAATTACAATCAAGTTGTATTGTTATGTTCATATTCTGGACGAAATTCTTATTTATACATTACTAGATTATTGTACATATACAAACTTTTCTGAATAAATATACTGTTCTGTTCTCAGTAACAACATATCATTCATTTATTTAACATGTACACTAGGGCTGCGGCGAGTATCCAAGTACTCGGATATTTGCGATCCCGACCAGAAAATTGAGTACGAATATTCGTCACGTCCGAAATCTCGATAGATCTATTTTTTAGAAAAAATGAAGGAACATTTTTAGCTTAATTACAACAATAAACGAGTCACGCTTCTAATGTTAATTTAAATTTATGTAGGGACCGAACAGTCTAGTGTCAAAATTCGATTGATACACATTGAAACAAAAAATGTTATAACTGAAAATGCCAATAAAACATCAGGTAATAGACATGTTTGGAGTACATGGTTTTCCTTATAGTAAAAGCTTGTAATTCTTCATTAACTCTTTTTATTACATGCATTCTGAATGCTTGTTCATTTATAAGAAGTGATTCGTGGTTGGATTCGTGAATCACTACACATCGGATCACCGCTTAATTGCTCAACTATTCACAGCCCTGATGTACTCAATGCTTTTTATTAACTTCTTAAAAGTCCAACAATCAGAAGCCTAACCATGAAGAGTTAAACAATAATGTATTAAGTTAAAAATTGGGAATTTTCAAATGATGACTGACAGGTAATTTACAGGCTGTAAGCTTGCAATTGATAGTCACAGGTACCTAATAATTGCATAAAAACAATCATTGCTGATGGCCTATGTATTTTGAATTTCATTCGCTTAACAACACATGTTAAGCCATTCAGGACGAAAAGTCACTAGTATACACATTTATTTTGTTAGGTTTAACCCAGTAGCAACACATTGTATAGGTCATAAACCTACTCACAGTTCCTGGAAAGGCTAAATCTCTGAATTTAGCTGTTAACCAACTGCTAAGCACATACATTCGTCAGTGACTGACAACTGCCCGACATAATTAAAAATCATTGGTAGGAGTAAGAATGGCTGTAGAAATAATTTCATGACCAAGCTCCATGAAAGTATGCCCCACCTGGGAATTGAACCCACGACCCATCCATCCGTAGACTTGCATGCTACCAACTGAGCTAGCCGGGCGGCTTCCAGTATGCTTCAATCCACCTCAACATTTCCTAAGCTAGCTCAGAAATAATCTTCCACACTTTGAAAGTAAAACCCATGCAAACTCTCATTGTTAATCTTACAATGTCACTTTTTCAGAGTAAAAACCAAGCTTAGGCTAGCCAATTCAATTCTAAAGTACAACACCAACAATCCTAACTTTCCCTAAAACTAAATCCCAACCCCCCTCCCATTCACCAAACCCTACTCCCATGACAATCCCCAAATTCCCCCCACAATATTTATGTCTTAACTAGATAAAACTAATATGTAACTCCACAAGCCAGCAAGAATACAAATAATAGTGACCAAAAGCATTCCGAACCTTGAGCTGGGGGATATGAAGCCAATGGCTCTTAAAAACCCCAACAGACCGAACCCTCTCCATGGGGGGGATGGGACAGCTGGGATGGGATATGCATGCAGGGACCTGAAATATCGGTGCAAATCTCAGGTCAGACACGGACAACTCAAGCAAAAATGAAAACAAAATATTACATACAATAAATTAAACAACAAAAAATGTAAGAATTAATTAAATAAACTAGAAAAGTCATTTGCTAATAAACAAAGTATGTACAAGCCATACAAGTACATTCATTAGATAAAGAATAAGTCATTTATTGAACCTGCAGACTGGAACACTCCTGCACATACCTGTACTAAACGCACCACAAGAAGTTGACTTATTCATTAGCCAAATGGATGTGCTATGTACAGTTAACACATATCTAAGTTTATAAACAAATGGCATATCTAGAAAATAAAATGAAATAAAACTTACCAATTGTCAACTGTTACTGTAAAAATGTCTTCCAGTGTGTTGAATTGTAACCATGGGGTTTATTCACTTTTCAAAATCTAATGGAAGTTATAACATAACAGGGTTTTAATATAACAACTTGAATAAATACTTAACTTAAAACAGCATGCATCAACTTCCATGAGCTAAAAAAAAGAAAAAAATATATGACAGCAGTATCACCAGAACATGGATCCACTTCATACAATCTGAAAACAAACCATGGTCAATACATATACACACAGGGGTAGTAGTATTGTGCCTAAAGTTTGACCCCGACCTGAACTTTATGCAAGAATATTCAAAACATTGATTACAAATGTAGTATTAATGCTGGATTACACAGTGGCCGTGAGGATGATGTGTTAAAATGTAACACATAAATTAACTTGTTTAATTTTACTTTCACTGCTGAAGTGTAGAATAGGCATGGTACGGATTTTCGTCGGGATTATGTGTAGATAATTATTTGAAGCAAATGTAAAAGATCAGATCAGGGTCAAAATTTACGCACTATACAACAGTCTGAGGATAAATTACATGCTAAAGGATGAGTTTCCTAGTTCAAACCCCTACCAGTATCACTACCAATTTTCTGTCATGAAAGTTGCCTGTCATTGCTTTGGTGAAAGATATTTGTAATCAGAGTATGAAGATAGTGAGCCCCCCGGGCTAGCTCAGTTGGTAGCAGGCAAGTCTACTGATCAAGGGGTTGTGGGTTCGATTTTCCGGTGGAGCATATTTCAGCAAAGTTTGGTAATGAAAAAATTTCTGCCAACATTCTCCGTCCAACCACATCAAGATCACCACTGGGAAGGGCATTATTTACTGTCTGCTGTCCATGCTGTGTTCTGTCCCATATGAAGTCCCGGTGAACTTAACTTGAACCTCAGAATAAGCCACATCCTTGACCAGAAGGCTATCCAAAGCAAAGATTTCGTGAACCTAGGTACAGCCGTAGTCAAGTTATCACTGGCACTAAGTTTCCCTAATAAACTTCCAGTGCTGGGCAGCATGAATCCCTTGTGTAGTTGTCATCCAGACAAAGTTTTTCCATATGAAATATGAGTGACCTTGACCTTTGACCCTGGGGCCTAAGAACCAGTAGGGCACACCCTTGAACCAAGGGCTATCCACATATAAAATTAGGTGAACCAATGTTAAGTGGATGTTGAGTTATCTTCCGAAAAAGGTTTCCATTTGATATGTCCCTGTGACCTTGACCTTTGATGCTTGGGCCTCAAAACGGGCGCATAAAAATACAAAAACTAATATAACTTAATATAAGAATTGATAAAGATAAAACTCACCACTACCAATGAATATAGCATGATATTACAAACATTCTGGACAGTGTTTGCTTTTTTTTGTGCTGTGTAGTTTCAGTTTCAAAAATATTCATTAACTATAATCTCAATAACCAATTCCTGAAAAAATAAAATATCAACCACCAACAGCAGATCTTACAAATGTAAACAATAACGGTAGTTCACTTGTAAAGCCTATCAGCTTTTTCAATATGACTTTTCAAGCTGTGTACTCGTTCAAATATATTTCAATATTGAACAGTACTAGTAAAATGTATATTAACCTGTAAGAATACTTTTGTTCCTTCAATAAAGCAGAAGTTAATATTCAGGCATTTTGCTTATGAAAACGCTTATTATTTATCCAACTATCCAGGGTTCAGGGGTTGCGAAAGCGCCGGACCGCCCGACATGTCCGGCAAAAATTCGTTTCGGTCTGGCAGTTTGATCGCAGTTTTTATCACGACATTTTTACATTTTTCGCCGATAATTCGTCCCATACTTTGGTACGAAATCATACCAGGCCGAATCAGTGTGTGAACCAGGGATATCCTAGGACACGATTTCCGCGATTTCACGCACTAAAACGGCAAAAATCGCATTAAAAGTTCTTAAATGCTAGAAAATATCGCGCCACTTTTCTAGACCCTTTTGGGCGTCTAAAATTATCAAAACAATCGTGAAAACAAATTTTCATAGTATACTAAAATTAATTCCCTAATTGATCGTCAATTAGTACTCCAGATATGAGTTGTGAAAAATAAGACCACCCTCGGCGATTACATGCTAATTACATGTCAATTAAACTTAATTGTCGGTCACACGCTGGGAGATTAACTCGTCGACAAAAGTATGCACAAGGATGTTATAAAATCGATAAATGAGTCGCCAAGTTATGTTTACACGCGTGACTAAGTTCGCATACGCCTAAGTTACCTATATTTGCCCGAGAGTATATCGTTATTAGAGCCACAGACAAGTCATTTTATTTTAAGACGTTCGGCGATATTGGGGGATTTATTTTAACAGCGCGTCCGCGAAAACAAGTTAAAATTACACTTAATGTCGTATCATGTAGCATTGTTTGTTAAATTAAGATGGAAGCATAAAAAACAATAAGCCTTTCAATCACGATGGAAGTTAGATATGAAATTGCAATTTAGGGTGGTCGCGAAAATATATGCCATCACATGGATATGGTTAAAGCGATTTCGTTACATATTAAATAACATTAAATCATGCATATTTAAGCTTTGATAGAGATAAACTGTAACACTATTGTTCATTTTGACATTTATTAAAGAAATTTTTGGAAATTTTCGTCTTCATTAAAATGAAGTTTTGTTGATTAATCCAAGAATTTTGCCCAACGATTTTACTTACATTAAATGGAATATCATGTCTATGAAATGTTCAAAGATAATTTCTTGTCTTTCACTCACAAGTTTCAGAAATAATTTAATAATAAAATAAACATAGATCTATGTAGCTAGACCCCTGCTGGGTCCGATCGTAATATTTTTTGGAAAAAAAAAGTAATTTTTAAGCAAAGTTGAATGACTCTGAACTGCAATAAAAATCATATTTATTTAAAAAAATGACCAATAAAGATTACGTAAATTAGCGGTATTTGTCAATACATGTACGACTACATGACTGTCTCATTTTTTTTATGTTCTTATTTTTTCTTGGATCACTTAAATCGTATACACCTAACTAATGAGGCGTGATTAAATTAATTTAAATATTTGAAAGAAATAATAGATCATCTTAATTATTATTTATATTAAGTAGTTTGTTTTGGTCATTTAACATAACAAAAGTTAACATATTTTCGGATATGCAAAATTTCGGATACGTGATTTATTGAGTTCATAGGTAGAATACAACCCATTTACTTATTGTAACTTGACTTCTACATAATTCTTTCAATTTCGTCTTAATATATTAATTCCCCAAACCAAAATGAAAGCTTGCTGCAAGCTTGCGACAAGCTTGCAGCAAGCTTGCGACAAGCTAACATTGACAAGTAAAGCTTGCGGCAAGCTTGCAGTTAGCTTGCGCAAGCTTGCGGGTAGATTGATAGAGATTTCTGCAAGCTTGCGCAAGCTTGTGCAAGCTTTCTGAAGGGGTCCTTGTTGCAAGCTTGCGCAAGCTTCTTGGAATCAACTGGACTTTGAAATTCTGTGAAAAAAATGGCAAAAAAGAACTGGAAAATTCTAAGTACAAAAACTGGAAAAAGTTTAAAAAAACATTTTCTTACAAATTATCCATATTTATATCACATATTTGGGATTCAAAATAAAACATAACTCACACAGATTACAACAGTCTACTTAATTCCTTTATTTACACTTCATAAAATTTTAATGACCAAATATGGTGTTGAATATATGCAATTGCATTTGTATAAGTTACTTATCATAAGCACAAGAATATTTTATCATATTAAACTCTTCTTCTAAAATATAATTGATTGATATATTCAACTATCTTAAAGTAAAGACAAAATTAGAAAATGATGAATCTAAAGATATCAATAAGTATCCAAATTGCGCATTATTCAAAAGCATAATACATCTCCATGCTCATGTTTACTCAAGGTATGGAATTCCATGGAACTACCTGTAATTCTAGTACATGATGATGTCTAAAATATGACATAAAAATAGCAAAAACATTGTAAAAGATATTTATTTTTCAAATTGTGTAATTGCCTACATGGTGGGTACACAACTTCATCTTATACTTGTACAACAGACTTCAATCTTACTGTAAGAATCTGATCATTTACTCTGAAGCTAGTCTAAAAATTGTTAGAAATGTTTAAACATATGGTGAACATGTGGTGAATCCTGGACTGGTCAGCATTTTCTCTCAGATAAAATGATGGTATTCTAGTGTTAACTTGTAAACCAATCTGGATGACTCAGATTTGGCACATAATTCAAACAGAAAAACGGGAACAAAGGACAAACATTTTTGTTGTTTTTTTAGAAATAGATAGGAACAATAGCCATTTGGATTTATTTAAAGTTTAAGAATGGAAATATTACCAATCTTAGTACTTATTAAAGTATAATTATGACATGGAATGCAATGCTTATAAATATTTTTGAGTTCAAAGCAAGTGGTAAGGCGTGCTACTAACATACAAGTTAGACACCAGGAGAGTAATGAATGATGTTTTGACCAAATTGATGGTAAGTCAATTTTTTTAATTGCTTTTATATTTTTTAAATAAATATATATGTTAGAATATTTTACTTTATTCCATTAAACTGTTTAAGGCAGTCTGGTGTCAGCTATGCACATGTATATCCACTGGTCATCAAATATATTTCATTGAAACCACATTTAAAATGCTATTTAATGCTTCTAATTTATTACTAAATGATTTAAATGAAAGAGAAACAGTCAAGATAAATTAATTTATCATTTTAAGGTCATTCTAGCAAGGAATACAAAATTAAATCACAACAATCAGCATACTTAAAAAACGTCAGTTGTTATTATTCGTAGTGATCTTTCATTAATAAAAGAAATATACATAGTCATTATAAGATTTGTTACCTTTATATCAACAATGACATCATTGTATACTTGTACATAATGCTTTAGTTAACCAAAATTAAAGCAGCAAAAATAATGTTTGAACTGTGGCTAGTCTAACCCTAAAGGCTTATCAGCTCATAAAAACTGACCAGTGGAATTGTGAGAAACTTCTTAGATTAGGATCATTATGCTGTTAATCAAATGAACTGACAGAGAATATGTTGTTTAAGGCAAGGTGTTTAAAATAGTTTCAGAAAGGAGAGAGAGGAACTTAGTTCATCAGATCCCATTTTAATGACATCATCAACAGTAAATCTGCAACAGCCAAAAGATCACTAAAACATTAAATTGTTAAAGATCATGTAACACATAAAAGTGTTTTTATAAAAAATGTTGCTGAGAAATTATCTGTGCATCAGTAAAATAAATGAATTTTGAATACAAATAAATCTGATATGTTATGTTTTTATGCATATTTTAATCAATTGTAACCTTTTTCCCACCACTCTAAGAAAGATAAATTTGCTTACTTTATGCGAGCTTATCGCAAGCTTAAAGCCAGCTTTTGCAAGCTTGCCGCCAGCTTCCTGCAAGCTTGCTGCAAGCTTCTCGCAAGCTTGCCGCGAGCTTCTCGCAAGCTTGCCGCGAGCTTCTCGCAAGCTTGCCGCAAGCTTCTCGCAAGCTTGCCGCGAGCTTCTTGCAAGCTTCTCAATATTCATATCCAAAACAGGCATTTTGTAGCAAGCTTGCGACAAGCTTGCTGCAAGCTTGCCGCAAGGTTCCAATTCTGAGCTTTCCGCAAGCTTGCTTCGCAAGCTTGTGACAAGCTTGCCGCAAGCTTGTGAAGAAGCTTGCCATTTTGGTTTGGGTCATGAGCTGAAAAGAGAAGTGACATCCTTTCAAAAAGTTAGGACTACCTTAATCCCTGATCATTGAACTGATATTTTTCACTGGAACAGATAAATATTCAAGCAATAAGTGTTAATTATGTTTACCTATAAAATTACTTTACAATAAAAATTTGCTTATGAAAATACACTAAGTCACTGAAATGAAATATGTGTTCATTCGCAAAAAACAAGTGAAACTCTCAGTATCATATGTTTTATCAAACTCCTCACAGCGGTTACGTCACGCGTTGCTACTTTAACCACTGCCTTCACATGAATCACGTGACGCAAGTAGTACCATGTGACTAATGTTTTAAATTTAAACTGGCAATAACGGTAAGCCTAAAATGTGTTAGGCGGAATGTAGCGAAAAATAACATTGAATGATAAAAAAATTGGTTGATTTACAAGTACTGACAAAGAAATAAGATAAATTAAATAGAAATATATCATCATGTACCAAAACTGTTTAATTCATGAATAAATTACAACGGAAAGAGAGCAAGGTCGGGACTGAGCTGCGTTGTCCACCCTATAGGGTCCTTAGTCCACCTCACGCTACTTACATGATGCTTTTGTTGAGTAATCTTCAGTATTTATGATTAAACTTTATGTATATGATACTGAATGATATATCATTTATATATTAAATGACTAAAATAAGTGCAATTATCCATTTAATATTTACTTTGCGTAACATTTTGTTATTTGTGCAATTTTACGCACTTTAGGTAACCGGTGTCAGGGTAAAATTAATCTTGGTTTTTTTACAAGTTATTTATTCATACTATTTATTTTTTCGCTTTATGTACTTTGAACATCATATTTTACTAAGAGAAGACTAATTTTATTGAAAATATTGAATTGTAAAAGAAAAGATGAAAAAAGTTTTTCGGCTCTCTGAGGGCCGAATTTAACTTGTGGTGGCAGTGGTTATTGATATGATAAAGGGAGATAACCGCTGCGGGGAGTTTGATGTTTTATTCAGGAATAATGAAAAAAAAACACCAACATTAAATTTGTAATTCGGATTAGTAAAATTGGTACGTTACATCATGTAGAATCACAAACGGGGTATATTTTTGGTTAAAGGGTTAAACAAAAATTATAGATATGATTTGAGAAATTTTAAATTTTGATGCCACAATGAAAAATCTTATTTTTTGGCGAATGGGAGAATTTCTCCCACTGAAATCAGAAATTCTCATCATTTACTTGTAAAACGGAAAAAATCTCTCACTGAAAATATGACCTAGGAGTATCCCTGATGATTACTGTCGGACAGTAGTTAAAGAAAACATTGTTGGTTTTTTTTTCGGTCTGTCAGAACTGTTTCCGGTCTGGCAAATTTTTGTAAATGCCAGACCGGATGACCGGCAGTTTTTCATCCCTTTCACAACCCCTGAGGGTTGTCACCGCCAACAGCCATTTTGAACTAAATTTTTTTCTATCCAACAGTGTCAATATTATACACTATGCATTGTGTTTTTGAAGCAATCCATTACGACTCTACCTGACAGATAATGTTTTGAAAGCCAGAATCACACCAGTCTGAATTATCCAAGAAATAACTTGGATTTTTTTTCAAATGAAAAACAGACCGATACAGAAAACTATAAAACAAAAAAAATGTTGGGGACAATTGCACTATACAAAAAATAAAGGAGCAGGAAAAGTGGTTACAATGTTGGACTTGTGATCATTGACATATAATAGCCATCTCCTTGTTAGTTTGAATCCCATCCAGGGGCAGTTCCAGGATTTTTTTCTAGGGGGGTCCAAACTTTCGCACCACTAGGTACCACGTTATACACATTTTGCAGAATAATGCAACACATTTATAATACAAACTACATAAACATCAAATCTATGTTAAGCACAGAGGAAAAATGGTTTGAGCTACTTAAAAATGACTTACAGTCAAGAAATACACTAATGGACAGGTAAATTTTTTAAATTCTAGGGGGGTCGGGACCCCCCCCCCCCCCCGACCCCTGCTAGATCCGCCTGAGCAATCTACAGATAGAATACCCCATTGTTTACTTCCTATACTTGAGCAAGAAACTATATCCTGAACTTAAGTCTTAAGCTCAGTATTGGGGTCCAGAAAGTGGACTTAAAAGTGCATATGAACAGTCAGAACTTTCATGATATCAAGCTTAAATAAACAAGCATAAATTTCGTAACAATAAAAACAAACCTCCTGCACATCACAATTTCGCGCAACTTTGCTATTGGGTTTCCCAAATTCATACAATCTGATTGGTTGATACAGCCAATCTCATGACGTCACGAAAATATAAAAACCATACAAACCGGTTTCCTTCTGTATCACGGAAAACACTCCAAAAGCACGTTGGTGCCAATTGTCACAGGTTCTGTAGCATATAATTTACATCTTCTCAGCTAAGTGGAGGATGTGTTGACATTCTGGTCTGCAAATATAGACAGAAGACGCACATATGTAATAAAATAGTGAGACAAGACATGAGACTCCATTCACACGTGAACAGATTGGGGAGCATGGTGGACTACGTGACAATGTGCACCAACATTTTAATCAAAAATGCACATAAAATGGCAATGGCAACCACAATAAAGGAATGCAAAATAAACAATGGAAACATGTGAACAATAACCAAACGTACGTACCTGCAAATATAAGCAAAATATGCAACCATTTAATTAAATGTAAGACACGACGAAAAAAATCATACTAATTCACGTGCACCGTTTTGGGCTTAATGCGCATGCGTGTTGTAAGAGTAAAAAGAAAACGACTCAATCAGCATCGTTGTCGTCACTTGACGGTGAAATGAAAAAAAATAATGAGATTTTAACTTAAAAGGAGGGCGTGATAAATTAATGGATAATGATTAAAGATAAATCATTATAACTAAAGAAATAAATACCTTTCATACATGTACGTTATAGCTAAGGCTCTTTCTGTATTGCGTGATGACTACGAAGCCTCAAAACAGCCACTCATTGTAGTGTCTAGATGCTTCAAACAGGATAATCGGAACCTGAATGTAATGAGTTAGGTGTTTAAACACGTCTTTCGGTGCTCACCCTGGTGTTTAAGGGGATAGCACATATTATCATAGGTGCTAACTGTATAGCGTGATGGCTACGAAGCCTCAAAGCAGCCCCTCATTGTAGTGTCTAGATGCTTCAAACAGGGTTATCGGTACCTGAATGTAGTGAGTTAGGTGTTTAAACACATATTTTTTTAGGTGCTTACCGTGGTGTGTAAGGGGTTAGCAGACTAATCATAGGTGCTCTCTGTATTGCATGATGGCTACAGAGCCACAAAATAGCTCCTAATTGTAGTGTCTAGATGCTTAAACAGGTTTTTCGGTACCTGAATGTAGTTAGGTGTTTAAACATACTGTTTAGGTTATCATACCAAACAAACAAAAATCAGAAAATGTTAACAATTCAACTGTCACAAACGATTTTGTTTTAATTGTTGTATTTGCTTCTAAATTTGAAGACATTGTTACACCATTAAGTTTGTTGTCTCGTAAAAAGCAAGTGTCTGTGTGAGAGAGGTCACTCAAATTGAATGGTCAAAACTGGGGTCCGGATATTATTCAAACTCCATCGCAGAAGTCTCCCATCGCTTTAAGCGGGTCGATAGGTGATGTCCAGAGGGTGACACTACAGATTGTCACCCGATGACGTCACATCAGGTTATATAGTAAACAGATCACGTAAGGTATAACAACATATCATGTCAATAGCAATCTAGAACATAATATATTATGAGTCTACATTATAACAACAACAACACAGGCGGATCCAGCGGGGGGGGGGGTTCAGGGGCGGTCCAGACCCTCCTAGAACTCCCCCGCTGGAAAATGTACCTGTCCATTAGTGTAATTATTTCATGTAAGTCATTTTTAAATAACATGAAGCAAGTTTTCTCGGCGCTTAACATAGATGTAATGGTAATGTAGTTTTTTATTATCAATATGTTGCATTTTTTCTGCAAAATGTATTTAATGTGGTTGTGGTTCGAGGTTCGCCCCCCTCCCCCCCCCCCTAGAAAAGTTCGGACACCGCCCCTGAATAAAGTATGTCTAAAAACAATCTTCTACACCATGATATAGTAAGGGTATACATCATTACTACAATATACATATGTATCATGTCTAATGACTACATCATATCTTGACTGTCTAGAAACAATGGTGCTTCTCATGATACTTCAAGTCTTGCTCTTAAATATAACATATTTACACCAATACTAGCGGTATAAAATCACTTCTATCGTATACAATGGTGCTTATCATGAACTTCTTTCAGGTCTTGCTCTTAAACATAGATGATTTACACTAGCGAATGGTAGCGATGTAAAAGGACAACTCTAACAAACAATATGGTGCTTCTCATAATATTCTCTTAAGTCTTGCTCTTAAATATAACATATTTAGATCTACACCAAAACTAGCGATGTATAAAATGACTTCTATCACAAACAATGGTGCTAATTATGCTATTTTCTCAAGTCTTGCTCTTAAACATAGGATATTTGAACCAATTATAGCGATATAAAATGAGTTCTCTCACTAGTCTGGTGATTTTCATGATATTCTCTCAAGTCTCTTTTGAGTAAAAAATTAAGACTCCTATTGTTATCTTTTTGACTATAGATTCACACAGTTAAACCAAAACGGGTTACGATCTTTTACATGTACGGGGCATCATACGTTCACCAGGAATACTAATTTCATTATCCTTAAACATTTTTATAATTCTAAAGAATGATGATATAGTAATGTCAGCGCTTTTATATTTAGTGAATAATTACATAATTTATTCTAATAGTAACGCCAGAGACATAGATAATATCTAATTCCCTGGCAACGCCGACTTTCCCTCCCCCAAATATAGTATCGATATATATATATATATATATATATATATATATATATATATATATATATATATATATATATATATATATATACTAATACATATGCCCATCTATGGGGTATCGGTCTATTTGAAACCATACTTGTGGGGTCGATATTTCGTACGGGGCATATATCAGACCTCCCAATTCTAACACCTTTTAAATGATGTAGGGGGGTGTAGGGTACCCTACTAAAATAGTGTGCATAAGGCGGTTTTAATAGTGAATGGTATATGCCCCATTAATGTGTATAATTTTTCTCGGGTACTACATTTCTTGTCATATTGAAGTCACCTATTTTGAAATTAAATATATATTTGATATACATAACTTAGTGCCCCTTAGGTCTGTCGTTTGGAAATGTTCAATACACGCGTACATAGTTGCATATATTGAAACCAACTATATGAAATTATGCCCCTCAAGTCGGTCTTATATATGGGCCCCGTAGGTGGTCGTATGTCTAATATATATATATATATATATATATATATATATATATATATATATATATATATATATATATATATATATATATATATATATATATATGAAATCAGAATTATATTCTCTTTTTCTTTAGATTATACGATGAATAGATTCCTGGTATTTTGATGAAATTTATTTTTTAGTCAATGCTGGACAGGGCCGGATCCAGAAGGGTTGTAAGTAGGGGGGAGCACGACTGGGGTGGGTTCGGAAGGGGTACCCCCTCCCAACGATAGGGATTTTTTTCGCATGTATAAGGTGCAAATCTGAGCACTTTTAAACACACTTAAACAGATGAAATGAGCCACAGTAAGACCAGTCTTATGAATGAATTGTCCTTTCAACTAGTTTCTCTTGTAGAGTTGTCTCAGTCCGTCATGTTTCTAGTCGCTCCTGGTTGTGTCTTTCACTAGTTTGAAAGATGTGGTCCGTGGTTTGGTCATCCGCACCGCATGGACATGTACAGCTTTTGGTGTCAGTTTAAGCTTTTTATGCATTTGCTCATTTAGTCAGTTGTGTCCTGTCCTAGGTCTCACATTCTTCTTGTTCAGGCCTGTTTTCATGCTAATTCCAGTGAAATTAAAAATCTTTGGGACATTGGAGTCTTTGGTTTGGGCGACAAAAATGTTGTCAACAAAGCAAATTTGAGCTCTCATGGACACACCTAAAGGATAAAATTGAGTGCTAGAAAACCACGTACGCATTTGAATGTTCATGTTTATTTTGTTGGTTTGATATAATCTAGTTAATTAAAAAAACTAACAATCATTTTTTTCACATAAAAAAGCCGAGATTTAGAAAAAATATGCATGGTAAGTTGTATAAAATCGCCAAATGTAATGAGAAAATTCGCCGATTTTACGCTGGAAAATTTCCAATTTTAGATATTTTGTTAGTAATTTTTAAAAAAGCTTTGCTGTGAGTTTTTTCGGACGTTTTTCAGTGGATTTACCCCTCCCGACGATACTGATTTTTTTCAAGTTTAATTTTCACATGTCAAAGTTGCAAATCTGAGCACGTTAAAACACACTGAAATGGATGAAATGATGCTTAACATCTTTTCCTTTTAACGCCAAAGTCAATGCATTCCCGTATTAAATTCTTACGATGCAATTCTGAGTTTTTAGGCTAAATCGGCTCGGGTATTCCCTCCCGACGAAAAAAATATGTTAACGAAGCAAACTTGAGCATTTTTGGATGCCCTTATGGGATAAAATTGAGCGCTTGGTAACCTTTCTTATTCACGCTCGCTTTTGAATGTTCATGTTTTATTTAATTATTGGTTAAATAAAACCCGTTTTTTCATAAAACTAATCACCATTTTTAACATATAAAATATTGAGAATTTTATATAGAGATATACTTGGTATCTTATATAAAATTGGCAAATGTAATGAGAAAAATCGCCGATTTTGCTTAGGAAAATTGCCGATTTTAGATAATTTTTTGATGATATGAAGTGACTTCATTTAGATCTATTGTGAGTTTTTCGAACGTTTTTAGCGGACATGTAGTGGCTGGGGCGATTCAAAACGTAGAAATCCGCCGATCCGCGGAAGAATCACATTTGCGGATTCCTTAAGGAATATCGTAAAAAATGAAAGTACTTAAAACTCCAATTGATCATAATAAAATCAATGATTTAAAAACGATTTTTAAACCAACTATACACAAACCTATGAGCGAACCTTGATGAAAGAAATGCATCATTTACAGTTAAAATATTTACTGACTATTCTTAATTTTTCGTAAAATGACATCTCATAAGCTCGGTCACTCTCTAATAGTTATTTCGAATTTTAATACCTGTATGAAAATGCATCGAACAATCACGTTTGTTTTTAAAAATTAACAAGTTCGAGTTTCATAATAGTGACGTAAAAATGAACTCGACTGTCCTCATCTTTCTCCGTCTAACTTGCTATGAAAACCTGTGCCATTTTGTAAACATGTTGCGTTTGCAAGCATTATATATCTTGTCATATATCATTTTAGTGAACAAACATCAAACAAACATGTTCTTTAAATAAATTATTACATAAATTTATAGTTATAGTAATTATAGCCTATAGGTTATAAATTCACTTAAAATTTAGAGTCAATATGTCCGTTTTTTACTGTAAACTCCGCCTCTTATGTAGGAGGCGGATCTGCCTCGAGTATTGGGGCGTGGTTTTCTCTCATGTCTTGCGATTTAGACACCCCTACAAACATGTCTTCTTCTACACCAGCACAACCGTCGAATTCCATCAAAGATGTATTTAAATCATTGCAGTATGGTCCAGCTCCTGAGGCAGACAATGTGGCCCAGGTAATTTTATGTATTTAAAATGCTGTCATGTGTTTATTTTTCATTTCAAGCTATATATCAGCAGAAAAATTAGTAAACGGTGCTATTGTATCTTTTGCCTCGAGTATTTTGTACTATAAATGACATTAGTGAGTTTTTCTTCGCGTGTGAAAATTACTTAATTGATTTTATATAATTATTATTTAACAAGTCATAATATTATAATAGGTCACGTTAAATCTATTGTCAGTATTGACAACGAATTATAATGTTTAAATCACCTCTTAGAGTAGATCTGCGCGATTTGACCTTTTTGTGTTGGTGCGCCGTAAAATCCAAACAAACAAACAATCTTAGAGTAGACCATGGACCGTATGTAGACAATAGGCCGGTCCATCGAAACACCCTGAAGAACCCCAAACTTCGCCAAAAACTTTGTATAGTATTGTAATATATAACGATTTAATTGATTATGATATCATATTTTATTATCTAATTTTACTTTAAACAACTAATATAGCCGTAAAATAATACTTTACAATGTTTGACTGATTATAGTCTAATTATATATAACAAGATTATTACACATTTTGTATTGTTTAACTAAATAAAATGCACATTTAAACGACAAACTTACGCTTACTTGAGAACAGGATGAATTAATTCATACCCACATAATTATAATGACAACGATTTGCAAAAAAGAGAATAAATATGATATCATAATCAATTACATGTATATCGTTTTATATTACAATACTATACAAATATAGTGGGGTTTTCTATGTTCTATGTTTTCTATGTTCTTTGGGGTTTTCAGTGTTCTTTGGGGTGATTTAAGTTCTTTGGGGTCCTTTGGGGTTTTAGTGACCCCACAGATTTTTATGTTACATATATATGTTTGAAAAAAATTGTTGAGACGCCGACAGCCTGTGGAGTAGACTAAAGGCACGCTCTGTAAGGCAAGCACTTTGTATTGCTACCTAGTGGTTTCTTTTGGAATGGTCTGCTATGATTGATCAAATAGAATTGCTAGCTAGTGATACGTAGCAAGTTTTTCTCTTGTAAGCCGTATCATTCGGAACTCTTTCTGCTTTTTTGCAAAATGGCTTCTCCCTGTTGGAATGTGTTTCTTTTTCAAGAATACTGATTTATATATTATTTAATGCAAAAAATTGCCAAAGCAGTCAAATAGAATATTCATGGTCATTTGTTAAAATACTGAAACTTTTGTTTGAGAAAGTTGCCATCTTGGATTTTCAAGCTTGAAGCAAACTGTTCCGTTGACCTTGTATGCTACAAGAAGTAATGGACTGTATTTAGAATTTAACTGAGAACATTTCATAATCTTTCATGTTAAAACACCCATTTAATTTGAAAAAAGAGCATTATATTACATATTGAAATTGATCAGAAAAAGTCAATTTTAAGTCAGAGACTTTTCATATTTTAAACGTTGCCCAATATTAACTTAAAACTTGGGGCATCAGAGCAAACAGTGTGTTGGTAAGTATCTTTTTTAAATGATGAAAGGAATGAGTGAATGGACAAAAGAATTTAAACTTCTATCTTAGGTTAGCATAGGAAAAATATTGAGTTTTCACATTTACTTTTTTCTAGAAAGTAAATGTGGTGATAAAGTTCCTTCTTAGCCGAAAAAGTATGGCAGAGCTAGGTCTCCAAAATCTACTTCATCCATTCACATAAGTTTTGTTTGAATTCAATAAAAGTCAAGAATCACATTTGCATTAACAGCTTGCTATGGATAAGTCAGATCCATTTAGGGAGCTTTATATAAACACTTGCATTTAAAAAATGTTGAAATGAAGGCTGCTGTCATAATGCAATTTTCTAGATAGCAAAACAAGAATTCTGAAAGGAGCTACCACAACTTCTGGTTATAACATGAATTAAGTTTGATGCTATGTAAATCTATACAGTACAGTTTTTTATGTTTGTTACCTTGATGTAGGAAAACAAATATTTTTCCATATATTTTTGGGCACTGCCAAGATTTGTAACACACTCAAAAATTTATTGTAAAAATGATTATGCACTGGTCATTTGAAACTTGTGCCACATCCTTTGAGAATAGCAGGAACTTTGACTAAGAACCTGTTAAACCATTTTTAAATAAATCTCTTCCCTGCTTAAAGGACATTGATTCAATGAAATCCATGGCAAATATTATTATACCCCCGCTTCGAAGAAGAGGGGGGTATACTGTTTTACCCTTGTCCGTGCGTGCGTCTGTTACAAAATTTCCGTTGCAGTTTTCTCAGCAACTATAACATGCAGCAGCCTAATACTTTGCATATTGCTTCATCCCATAGTCCCATGTGGTGTAAAGCGATTTCATCCTCCTTGCTCATCTACTTCCTGTTTGTCGCATATTTTTAGATTTTGGCGGGGATATCACTAGTGAGCATTAGCTCACAGATTTACTTGTTTTTAAACATTGCTTACTGCATCAAACTAAAAGAGATGGCCAATCAATGTATAATCACATATTAAAGTAAAATTGTGAACTTTACTTACTCTACAAGTACAGGGTAATATATCACTTTTAGAACATACAATATTTGTTCTATGATAACATGTATTATAGTAAATGATAAAATATTTTACAACTTTGGTTTATATATCATTGACTCACATACAGCTATACAAAATCTAGTTTGAAATGTAAAGGTTTAAATGTTTAACTGACCTAGTTTAGAGATGTAAATAAACCAGCTCTCAAACGTTGAATGTATCATTGGTAAACAGAAAGATCATTTTGCAAAGTCAAGTCTCTGGTTAATTAATTTATAAAATCATGTTTTAGAATTAACTTTCAGATTTTTATAAACAATTTTATTTTTGAAGCAATACTTAATGAGGTAAAACTTACTGCTTAGCATACGACTTGAACTCACAACCTCCTGCTTGCAAGTCGGATGTTCTACTAACTGAATCTGAATGAATGAAACTGAAAAATATCACTAAGTAATTAATGTGTTTAATTGACTGACAATTTCTTTATTTTTACAGTTACAATTTAATGTGATATAAGAGACATTTTAAACACTTTATTGGTTTATATAAATGTATGAATGTTTTACTTATTATGAGGTTCATAATATTTTGAATAACTTTCATACAGTTTATACTTTTTACTACACATATTAATTTGTTAACCTCAGTATCCAAACATTCCGAGAGATTGAATTAATTTTGACTGCAAATGTAAATTGAATAATTTTTTTTGTTAAAATTCAAAATTTCTTCTGTTGTGAGTTTTCTTTTGTTTGAAATCTGTGTCATTATCTCAGTTAGGACAGACCGTCAGCAGGACAACATGTAAAACAAGATTTAAGATACAACAAAGGTTGATAAAAACAAGTAGAAATTTATTTCAATAAAGACAAATGAAACTATTCACTGTTCTAATAGTGATCAATAGCCATGTTAACTTCTTAAAATTGTTGGTTGGAGTTCTAACTCTGTGTGTACCATTTGCTATGAGAGATGCGTGATTTATTTCTACAAACAGTTCCTGTACTAAGCATGTATATCACTGTATAATTCAAGCAACATATAAATTTATTTCCAGGCATGGTTAGATGATCATGATAGAAGTTTTGGACATTTTATTGATGGAAAATGGGTTAAACCTGAAGGTAGAAAAACATATCAAACCAAGAATCCATCAACAGGTAAATATACATTTATCTATCATAATTATAATATGAAACATTAAATAAATCACTGTTATATTTGTACTAGGTCAAAAATTGGCTGTCACATTAAATAAATCACTGTTATATTTATACTAGGTCAAACATTGGCTGCTACATTAAATATGTCACTGTTATATTTATACTAGGTCAAACATTGGCTGTCACATTAAATATGTCACTGTTATATTTATACTAGGTCAAACATTGACTGTCACATTAAATAAATCACTGTTATATTTATACTAGGTCAAACATTGACTGTCACATTAAATATGTCACTGTTATATTTATACTAGGTCAAACATTGACTGTCACATTAAATTAATCACTGTTATATTTATACTAGGTCAAACATTGGCTGCTACATTAAATATGTCACTGTTATATTTATACTAGGTCAAACATTGACTGTCACATTAAATATGTCACTGTTATATTTATACTAGGTCAAACATTGACTGTCACATTAAATATGTCACTGTTATATTTATACTAGGTCAAACCTAAGCTGTCACATTAAATAAATCACTGTTATATTTATACTAGGTCAAACATTGGCTGCTACATTAAATATGTCACTGTTATATTTATACTAGGTCAAACATTGACTGTCACATTAAATATGTCACTGTTATATTTATACTAGATCAAACATTGACTGTCACATTAAATAAATCACTGTTATATTTATACTAGGTCAAACATTGGCTGTCACATTAAATAAATCACTGTTAAATTTATACTAGGTCAAACATTGGCTGTCACATTAAATAAATCACTGTTAAATTTATACTAGGTCAAACATTGGCTGTCACATTAAATAAATCACTGTTATATTTATACTAGGCCAAACATAAGCTGTCACATCCAATAAATCACTGGTAAATTTATACTAGGTCAAACATTGGCTGTCACATTAAATATGTCACTGTTATATTTATACTAGGTCAAACATTGACTGTCACATTAAATATGTCACTGTTATATTTATACTAGGTCAAACATTGACTGTCACATTAAATAAATCACTGTTATATTTATACTAGGTCAAACATTGGCTGTCACATTAAATACGTCACTGTTATATTTATACTAGGTCAAACATTGGCTGTCACATTAAATAAATCACTGTTATATTTATACTAGGTCAAACATTGACTGTCACATTAAATATGTCACTGTTATATTTATACTAGGTCAAACATTGACTGTCACATTAAATAGATCACTGTTATATTTATACTAGGTCAAACATTGACTGTCACATTAAATAAATCACTGTTATATTTATACTAGGACAAATTTGACAGTCACATTAAATAGATCACTTATAATTGTACTAGGTCAAAAATTTGTTGTCACATTAAATACGTCACTGTTATATTTATACTAGGTCAAACATTGACTGTCACATTAAATATGTCACTGTTATATTTATACTAGGTCAAACATTGGCTGTCACATTAAATAAATCACTGTTAAATTTATACTAGGCCAAACATAAGCTGTCACATCCAATAAATCACTGGTAAATTTATACTAGGTCAAACATTGGCTGTCACATTAAATATGTCACTGTTATATTTATACTAGGTCAAACATTGACTGTCACATTAAATATGTCACTGTTATATTTATACTAGGTCAAACATTGACTGTCACATTAAATATGTCACTGTTATATTTATACTAGGTCAAACATTGGCTGTCACATTAAATAAATCACTGTTATATTTATACTAGGTCAAACATTGACTGTCACATTAAATATGTCACTGTTATATTTAAACTAGGTCAAACATTGGCTGTCACATTAAATATGTCACTGTTATATTTATACTAGGTCAAACATTGGCTGTCACATTAAATATGTCACTGTTATATTTATACTAGGTCAAACATTGACTGTCACATTAAATATGTCACTGTTATATTTATACTAGGTCAAACATTGGCTGTCACATTAAATAAATCACTGTTATATTTATACTAGGTCAAACATTGACTGTCACATTAAATATGTCACTGTTATATTTAAACTAGGTCAAACATTGGCTGTCACATTAAATATGTCACTGTTATATTTATACTAGGTCAAACATTGGCTGTCACATTAAATATGTCACTGTTATATTTATACTAGGTCAAACATTGACTGTCACATTAAATATGTCACTGTTATATTTATACTAGGTCAAACATGGACTGTCACATTAAATTAATCACTGTTATATTTATACTAGGTCAAACATTGGCTGTCACATTAAATACGTCACTGTTATATTTATACTAGGTCAAACATTGGCTGTCACATTAAATAAATCACTGTTATATTTATACTAGGTCAAACATTGACTGTCACATTAAATACGTCACTGTTATATTTATACTAGGTCAAACATTGACTGTCACATTAAATATGTCACTGTTATATTTATACTAGGTCAAACATTGACTGTCACATTAAATACGTCACTGTTATATTTATACTAGGTCAAACATTGACTGTCACATTAAATAAATCACTGTTATATTTATACTAGGTCAAACATTGGCTGCTACATTACAAGGTGTACAAGAAGATGTTGATTTGGCTGTTAAATCATCCAAGAAAGCGTATGAATCTTGGAGTAAAACTCCTCCACATGTTAGAGCTCGTCATATGTACAGGTATTACATTACATTCTTTGTTTTCTTTTGATTTGTTTTGGCACTCACACCTTTAATTATAGTAGTCAGAGAAAAATGAGGTGCTCAGTTAAATAAACCATCCTTCTTTGGATTAACTAGCTCTAGATGTTCACTCCTTTGTTAGCAGCTGCATCCTTTCTCATGAAAAAAGTCATGGTTATTAGCTGGGTTCAAATTTCCCCCCCACTATCTGAAAGAAGTCGTTGATCATTGACCTCATAACACCTTTATCTCCTTTTTGCCGGAAAAAAAAAGCCATATTTTAGTATATTGCTGTCTATATGCTTCAAGGTGTGACAGTGAATTTGAAAATCGGTTATGACTATTCTATATCTAGTTGATTGATTGTTAGTGAGTAGTGTTCGAAAATATTACAAAAGTTAAATCATGAAAATAAGGTTTGAGCCTCGGATAGGTTAGATGAATTGGACAAAGAAACTGGTCTGAAAGATTTAAACTATAGAACAATGAAAACAGAATGTATATGGAGAAATTACTCTTGTATTAATGTACAGTATTGTTACATTATTTTAAGATATGATTACAATATGTATTATATTGATATTACAGTATAGCTCGTCATCTACAGAAACATCATCGTCTTGTTAGTGTTATAGAAGCAATGGATAATGGTAAACCATTCCGTGAGACTCGTGAAGCTGATATACCTACTGTTATTAGACATTGGTATCATCATGCTGGATGGGCACAACTTATGGATACAGAAATGAGAGGATGGAAACCTGTTGGTATGATATATATGATATATGCACTACTCAAAAGTTCTAAGCTGCCACTAGATACATGGCTATATTTTATTAGTAAATAATCAGGAAATAATTTGTATTCTAATAACATACAAGTAAATAATATTCCTCACAACCAGAATCGAAAACACTAATAAGGACATTTATAAAACTCAATTTGACCAGTTCTTCATAATAACACTGCAACCTAACTATTGATGGTTGACATATCTGCCTAGTGACTACCATGCAAAATTTCATATTTGTAAATTAAATGGTGTTCAAGATGTTGGATTTATATAATAGTGGTGGTTTAAAACTTTTGAGTAGTGTAGTTAATAGATTAAGTCAGTTTTATTTATCAGTCTGTGGTTAATCATTTGATGTTTGAATCATGACCATACTTACACTCTTGTCTTGTTACAATAATCTTATAAAGATAAAAGAGACCATTGATTTGTTGATTATAAAATATAGATAGATTTATTCGGTTAACAAATGTACAATATACATAAAACATTATATCAAACATGATTAAAACAATAAATATGATCTATCATGAAAAACAAATGTCTAGTGGTGGGACATCGGCTGAAAATTGTAATCGATCATCAGTTGGAACTGTGAATCCTTATAAAATTCATGTACTATGGATTAGGAAATATTTTTCTTTAGTCAAATGTGTCAAAAACCTAATAAAAATTAAAAATCAAAGAAACCGATAAAAGTAAATGATCGATTGCCTGGTTCCCTTGACTTGTATAGTAGCTGTATTTTAAGAACTTGAACTAGACATATCAGTGTCCAATACAAGTCAGACACAAATGACATGTATTTAAAACATTTTTAATAACAGTTCAGATACATGAAAATATGTTATTGTCCTCAAATAGCCTATCCTCCTTTCTAACCGATGATCGATTATGATAAAGTTAAATCGATTATCAGAATCGGAAGCTTCCAACTAGTCGTTAATCGATTATTCCCGATCATCGGTACAACACTACAAATGTCTATATCAAAATACATCTTTAACCCGGATAACACAAAAATTAGAAATCCTTATTCCCATACTGACTCTAACTATGTCATTATATCATTCTGACATGAAGTTGAATTATGTTGTTATCTAATTGTTACTTTAAGAAAGCTATTTATTTATTACTGTATAGTAACTAGAAGTCTCGACTTCTTGTTTTATCAATACTAATGTTCAGAGTTATATAACTCCAGTTTCATCATTTCTTTATCCAATATCATGATATTATATATATGTACATGTCATCTATAAATGTTATATTTCTCTCTATTACATGATATATATATCTACAGGTGTTGTTGGTGCCATTGTACCATGGAATTTTCCACTGATGTTATTAACTTGGAAAGTTTGTCCAGCTCTTGCTATGGGTAACACTATTGTTTTAAAACCAGCTACATATACCAGACTTTCAGCTCTGTTATTAGCTGAGATATGTTCAGAGGCAGGACTTCCACCAGGTGTATTTAATGTGATAACTGGAGGTGGACAGATGGGAAGTTTATTGGCCTCTCATATTGATATTGATAAAGTTGCCTTTACTGGCTCTACTCAGGTATATATACTGAATTTCATGATATAGTCTAACACCATTTGACTATAATCTTTTGACCATAATGTATTATATAGGAATCATATTGACCAAACCTGCTACATGAGTACGCCTTACTCAAACCTCTCTAAGCTTGGGACCTGTTTGAAAGTGTATAATTACTTGTACCTTGGGATTGTCATTTAATAAATATTTTATCTGTTTGACATTGTGCTCATCAAATGATTTATAAATAATAACTTAGCAGACATTGTATTACATTTATTGTAGCCACGCGGCTAGGTCAGTTTGTACACGCAAGTCTACAGATCAAGAGGTCGTGGATTCGATTCCTGAGCGGGACATACTTTCGTGGAGCTTGGTCGTGAAATTATTTCTATGGTCATTCTCCCTCCTACCAATGATTCTTAATTATGTAGGGCAGTAGTCAGTCACTGGTGACAGTTTGTGCTCAGTAGTTGGTTAACAGCTAAATCCAGAGACTTACCCTTTCCAGGAGCAGTGAGTAGGTGGACTGACAGCCCTGATATAACCTATAATGTTTTTTATACGGCGTTAAACCCAACTAACTAACAAACAAACAAACCTTACGGATCCTTTGAGGAAACAGGAGAAAGTTTTTATCTAAAAGCAAGTAGTAATGTAGATGAGTTCAAAACTAATTTTTAAATCTTGAAAAAGACCTACATAAAGTCTGTAACTTATATATAAAACATTATAACAATATTTGTATGTAATGAAACCTTGATTTTAGGTTGGACAAACATTACGACGACTTATAGCCGGTTCTGGTAAGAAGTTATCACTAGAATTAGGTGGTAAGTCAGCTGTGGTTGTGTTTGAATCAGCAGATCTTGATAGTACTGTAGAAGGTTTAGTTGATGCTATATGGTTTAATCAAGGACAGGTATAGTATTACCATCTAGTATAGTTGACTCTATCAATATTATTTACCTTATGTTAGTGTTCAAGTGAATATAATGAAAATAGAAATCAGTAGAACCATTAACTGATATATGAGCTTTAATTTATAGTCTAGCTGTCATCAATGACTCTTGTTAGGAAGATGACAATTGCTTGCAGGGAATCTAGTTCGTGTGAATCCCAGAAACAAAATCCTCTATAACCCAGGGTATTATTCGTCAACGATAATAATATTATTATTGTAACGGATCAGAACTGTGGGTTTCTGACGATGAGAAACGATGGTTATATGAACTGTCGGTCCCATGTGACTGATTGTTGAAAAGGAAGTGTTTAAAACAAATTAATGCCTACATTAGTTTCTGTATACATTAGTATTTTTGACTAGTTTTACCTTTATTCTAAGATGTAAGTTTTCATTTTGAAATTCTATGTTTGTACATGCTTTACATTTTTTGCCATATTTGATTGATAGAATTCACAAAACGTGCAACGTAATGTTAATTATTCATTAATCTCTCCTATTTGCCATTTAAATATGTAGTTATTAATTTCATGTATTATAGGTATGCAGTGCTGGATCTCGACTTCTTGTACAAGAATCAGTTTATAGTAGATTAGTTGATAAATTAAAGACAAGATTAACACACTTTAGAGTTGGTGATAGTTTAGATAAAAGTATAGATATGGGAGCTATAGTTGATGAATCTCAGAAAAAATCTATTGATGAGTTTGTAGAAGATGCAAGAAGAGAAGGTGCTGAGGTAAAAATATACATCATTTTAGGCCTAAACAAAAAAATACCTTGTTTGCCATTTTCCTTCCCTAAATTTTTGGTTTGGGACAGCAGGTAAAATGTTTTTTTTTCAAGAATTATCACTCAAAGCTTGTATTTAATGGAAGTAAAGAACGCTTCGTTCAGCAAACACTGATATGACTATGATTGATACATGGAATATAAAGCAGAATTATTAACGTAAAGAAACTACTGTAAAGTAATTAGGGCTTTAACGAATGTCCGAACTCTCTAGAGTTCGTGAACCATGATTGAAATTCGGACACGAATATTCGCCTTACCAAAGTTCGGGTGGTTCGCGAATATCGTATGCATTTCAAACAACAATTAATTGAATAAGTTAACTCACGAAAACAACTTAAACTTGCTTATGTAATCATATCAGTTGATCAAATTTTCGTGTCCGAATTATTTCTATATCCGAACGCATGTTTGTGCATACTAACACTGGTTGCCGCGAAAATATTTCCATAAAGGTTATCTTCAAAATAAAGTAAATAATAAATGCAAGTTTGTTCAAATCAACTCGCATGCTTGCCATAGCGAGTGTTAATTCCTACCGGTTTGACGAGTAAAGATTGCTTAAAACTTGTCCGATCGGGCGAGTAGGATTTTCGAATCCAATAGGATTATCATCTGTTCTAATAAGTAAATAACGCGTCAAAATACTGTGTCCTATCATTGACCACTTCAAGGACCCTTTATTACATGTTATATAGGGTCCTTGACCGCTTTAAGTAAGGTAAATATCATTTTACTATCAAGAAGTAATCATCATTAAATACCCTCCAAGCACAGGAAATTAGGTATCATCTATGTCTCTGGCCAAATAGGTAGGAACACTCGCCATGGCCAGCGGGCGAGTTGTATTTTACACCCCTGGATCATAATCTAAATCAAAATTTGAACACAAAACAGTTCATTTTTAGTTTCTATTAAAATTAAAAATGTTCTGTAGGATAGTTTTGATAGATTTTAGTATTCATGTTAAGATCGGGGATACATGAATGAAATTAAGGTGAAGTATACACTAGCAAGTTAAACATGCATTAAGTAGCAAAGGTTTGCGAATCGATCTGTGTATTGCTTTACCGTATCGCGAACCGGTTCGTCTCGCGACAGGGTCCACAAACCTAAGCCCTAAAAGTAACATGATGAACGATTGTGACCAATAAAAAAACTCCTCTTATATTTTTTTAATAAAATGTTTTGTGATGGCAGCTTTTTTCGGGTCGGTCGGTAAAGGGCCAACGAACTTGATTTTAATTTAGACCTTATTATACATTCCCTACACCATAGTAGATGAGGAAAAAGAAAACAATATGGCATTTTATAGACAATATTTCATGCTTTGTCAGGCTAGATAAATGTTCTGACTTTACTCTTGGTAATCTAGTATCTTGTAACTTAATAATCTTTACAGAGTGTTTACTTCACATTACTATGCCACACATACATGCACTAATGACCATACAGAATATTACTTTTATTTATTTATTTGAGTTAACGCAGTGTCAACACAATTTTAGGTCATTTTACGGTGTCCAGCACACCTAACCTAGCTTTCCTGGACCATTGTCTATAACCAGTACTCACCTACCCTTCCACAAGGCCGGAAAGTTCTCCATATTATCTAATCAATTGAGGAAAATCGACATTACTGTTAAATTTTCATGGAAGGGTATAACCTCCCCGGGTGGGATTCGAACCCGCACCCCCTCAGGCACGAGTATCCAAACCCCGATGCGCTACCAACTGCGCTGTCAACCCGGGTTACAGTATATTACCTTACTAGTAGGTGTCTATTTACATGTACATGTTTGATGAAACACTTTTGGTTCATTTCTTGTTAAATGAAGTTTTAGCTGGATCTCAATCCAGGATCAATACCAAAGTGAATATCATATCATACAAGTATTTGAACTTTTGGTTGGTGTGTGCTTATCTCTTATACAATTTTGTTGACAGTAGCTTTTGCTTAATCCATTATGATCTGATCCGGAATTTATTGTCCAATACAAACCTGTGTTCAAAAGAGTTTCTATATAATCAGTTATATTTTCTATATTATAGGTATATCAAGCTACATCATGTATACCAACTCGTGGATGTTTCTATCCTCCTACAATGATCACTAATGTACAAACTGTATCTAGAGTTGTTGCTGAAGAGGTAATATAGATATATTTACTGTTCTAAAACTCTGTATTGGTAACTCTCTTCATCTGATACAAAACAATTTAAGTTATTTCTAGGGCTGCTAAGGTTTTCACAATCTTATTGTAACATTTTAACTGGTATATAGGTGCTAATGTTCTCTTGGTATCACAGTTAACTAAAATTAATAAGTAATTCACTGAATATCTTATTTCATGAAATTTTATTGTGTGTGTTCACTGATTTAGCATCAGGTCATGTAGAACTTAATTAGGACCATGTGAAAACGAAGACATACATGTCTACATTTTTATAAGATAAGAAAAAACTTGACCAAATCATAAAAATCAGAATTAAGGAAGTGACCAGCAAGTAACAGCCAGTTTAAACAGGGTCAACCTAGCTGAAAACGAACTAGTTACACTAGGTGACATCCTGGAAAGTATCTCAAAATACTGATTCATGATGTATCTGAAACCAACTGTAACAAGCATCAGTATTAATTTATGTTATCTCAATTTAATTGTCAGCTGGACTATTATTTCTTGATTTGGTACCTTCTAATTTGAGACCATGGTGACAAAAAATGTAAGCATGAAATAAGCTAATTTGAACTGATGTATAAAATGTTTCAAAGTATTTTTATTTCAAACAATGATCTTGTAGTAAGATTTTAAGTACAAACTTTGGACCATTTAGGATACAAGTTACATATTTCCCTGAAAAATTGTATTTTGTAGAGATTTTAATTAGTATGCAATGAAACTTATTTTTCAATAAAAACTGCATTTTGACATAAATAGGAGACACTGAAAGAACATAATTTAGGTTTATATTAAAATGTATATTAGTTTGAGACTAACAACTA
The DNA here is from genome assembly GCA_025267735.1 of Mactra quadrangularis. NCBI lineage: Eukaryota > Metazoa > Mollusca > Bivalvia > Venerida > Mactridae > Mactra > Mactra quadrangularis. Next base: position 46,273,995 of record CM046309.1, read on the forward strand.
CATGAGAAGTATATCTAAGTATATTCTAAAACATCAACTTCTACATGTGTTAAGAAACTTTTTGACCCCAGTGTATATGTTTTGATATTAATGATTTTTCCATTTTGTATATTTTAGATATTTGGACCAGTATTAGTTGTTTTACCATTTAGAACAGCTAAAGAAGCTATAACATTAGCTAATAATTCAATGTATGGTTTAGGTGGAAGTGTGTGGACAGAAAATGTATCCTTAGCTATGGAAGTAGCTATAAGTATCAAGGTATGTCTAGAAATCTATCGTCTTTATCTATGTTGACTCTTTAGAAATTATTATTTTATCCCTGATCTTTTGTACAGTGTTATAGTCCAACAGAATTAACCTGAGCTTGACCTTTATGCAAGAAAATATTAAAGTCAGTATTTACAGTCTGTTTTTGTCTTCGTTTGTAAATCACGCTTTATCGGAAGCTTTCAGCAAATTACAGATACTGAACAATTAATGTTGTTTTCATAAGAATAAATTCTTAGAAACTGTGCCATAATATTACTGACTTACTTGTTTCCCCAAAAACTAATGTGTCCAAAATTAAACGTACAATAACATGCCACTTTTAATAAATTGATTTATAGTCACATCGGTTGTTATAAACACGTGTATAACCGTATACACGCATACAGAAACTCACGATTTAATGTAAGTGAAGTGTGTTATTATTATAATTAGGTAGTTCAAGCTCAGGTTAATTCTGTTGGACTGTAATATTGTGTAAATATATACTTTAACATGGATATCTAACTCTTTGTTTTCACTCTTCTCTATATAACTACTGGTTTGCATGGTTTCATTATATTGGGTTGTTAACTTCCTTCAGTTTGAAGTCACTCCCATAGTCTTACATCATTTTTTCTATTTGATAGTCATTTTGATTTACTATTTGTCTTTTTAAAAAGTATTTTATCAAGTTGTAGTTTCCATTTATTGATGACTACAAATATTTATGAGATATATCTGAAAATTTTGTTATAAAACATTAGTAGAGTGTTTGATTTTATTGTAGGCTGGAACTATATGGGTTAATTCACATAATATGTTTGATGCAGCAGCTGGATTTGGTGGTTACAGACAAAGTGGTTTTGGTAGAGATGGAGGAAAAGAGGTAGCCATATTTCTGTTAAATAATATAGAACCCATTTACTAGTAATATTCTTATACAATATGATTTGTATATACCGGTACATGGATTTGATATGATTCCATGAATCATGCTCTACGGTTGTATTGATTTTATTTCATTTCAACAATGCTAAATTTTAATATTCAAACATCTAACATGCATTACTGTAACATATGTCTTGTCTTTAAATGAATTACTTAACTTCCAATCAATATTATTAGTAAAATTTTGTCAAAGTTTATTCTACATATATTTTATCAGGGATTGTATGAGTATGTAAGACCATCATGGGAATCAAGACCACGCCCATCTGATGTTGACCTTGATTTGAAAACATTTGGTGCCACAATCCCTTGTAGACCAACTTTAAGCAATGGTACTAAGGAAGGAGAAATACCTCTGTAAGTATTTTACATAACAACGTCTAAATAACTGTGTTGAAAAAATGATTATGAGAGGGTAAATGAATGTTCTTTAAAACAGCACATTTTCTTGCCATTTGTGTGCTTCTTAAAGAAGAAAAACTGAGAATGTCTTTTTGCTTGCTTGTTCTTATAATTATTTAAATATATTCAAAGAACATGTGATCAATTTGCTGTAGCATTACTATAATATATAGAGGTTATTTGTTCCTTTTGGTGTAAGATTGATTTTTATTTCACAAGTGAGCTAATGATGCAATATTTTCACGAGTGGTGTAGCCACAAGTGGAAAATATAATATCCTTAGCTCACGAGTGAAATAAATAGATCTTACACGGAAATAAAATTTTTTTCTGTTAATTGTATGCTTCAGACTGGCTTTTTTAAAGTTTGAGTATGATATGTCATCAGAACGGCACATCCAAACAGTGAAAAATAACAAACTGTAGACTATCGATTTTTATTTCGCGTATAAATCCTGGTATTTCGCTGAAAAGCATATAATATTGTTTTTTATTTATAGAATTGATCGTACATACAAGATGTATTATGGTGGTGGACAGAAAAGACCAGATGCACCATACTCTCGTCCTGTTATCAATCCTGATGGTAAAGTTGTTGGGCATGTTGGTGAAGGAAACAGAAAAGATATAAGAAATGCTGTAGAAGTTGCTCATGCTGCAGCTCCTGGGTAAGCTTATCTTGTTAGCATAGGAAGAATAAGATTTTATACAATCTCTATGAGATGATATCTTGTATGACCTTGGCATCAATATGTTTTGTGATGCTGTAGGTTGCTATTTTAGCCACCCTGCTAGCTCAGTTGGTAGCACGCAAGTCTACTGATCGAGGGGTTGTGGGTTCGATCCTCGAGCGGGGCATACTTTCGTCGAGCTTGGTCATAATATAATTTCTACGGCGATTCTCCCTATTACCAATTATTCTTAATTATGTAGGCAGTTGTCAGTTGCTGATGAAAGTGTGTGCTGAGTAGTTGGTAAACAGCTTAATCCAGAGATTTAGCCTTTCTAGGAACAGTGAGTAGGTTGACTGACCGCCGTTATATGACTATACAATGTGTTGCTACGGCGTTCAAACATAACAAACAAACAGGTTACTATTTTAGAGGTTACATTTATGTAAGGATAGAATTATATGACATTATTATAATTTTATTTTATATGTGGTAACAATTATGCTCATTTTTTACAATTATAGTAACATTTTAGTTGTGATCTGATATAGATAACTTGTAATACATGGTTGCAAGTTTTCAGGTTTATGCCTGAAATTCAGGTTTTTGTGTGTCTAAAAATGATTTATTTTCTTTATTTTCCCTATATAAATTGACAAATTTTCAGGATTTCAGGTTTTTCAAAATTCTTAACTTGCACCCATGGTAATATTGTAGATTACAACTCTTATATATATTATATTGTTTATAGATGGGGTAAGAGAGCTGCACATAATAGAGCGCAGATAGTATATTATATGGCAGAGAATATAGAAATAAGACGTGAAGAATTTGCTACACGTATCAGTGAGATGACTGGAAAATCTATGGAAGATTCATTAAGAGAAGTTGATATATCATTGAGTAGATTGTTTCACTGGGGTGCTTATTGTGATAAATATGGTGGATCTGTACAGGTACAATATATCATTGAGTAGATTGTTTCACTGGGGTGCTTACTGTGATAAATATGGTGGATCTGTACAGGTACAATATATCATTGAGTAGATTGTTTCATGAGGGTGCTGAATGTGATAAATATGGTGGATCTGTACAGGTACAATATATCATTGAGTAGATTGTTTCATTGGGGTGCTTATTGTGATAAATATGGTGGATCTGTACAGGTACAATATATCATTGAGTAGATTGTTTCACTGGGGTGCTTACTGTGATAAATATGGTGGATCTGTACAGGTACAATATATCATTGAGTAGATTGTTTCATTGGGGTGCTTATTGGGATAAATATGGTGGATCTGTACAGGTACAATATATACAGTATATCATTGAGTAGATTGTTTCACTGGGGTGCTTATTGTGATAAATATGGTAGATCTGTACAGGTACAATATATCATTGAGTAGATTGTTTCACTGGGGTGCTCATTGTGATAAATATGGTAGATCTGTACAGGTACAATATATCATTGAGTAGATTGTTTCACTGGGGGCTTATTGTGATAAATATGGTAGATCTGTACAGGTACAATATATCATTGAGTAGATTGTTTCACTGGGGTGCTCATTGTGATAAATATGGTGGATCTGTACAGGTAAAATATATAATTGAGTAGATTGTTTCACTGGGGTGCTCATTGTGATAAATACAGTAAAACCTGTCATATGCGACTTTCTGGCGGAACATCCAAACACGGTCACATATGACAGTGGGTCTTTAAATCCAGGTTCAAGTCAGTATAATAGCGTGTCACCAATATTGCACATTTCAGCCAAATAAGTGAAACCCCTACTGAGTTAGGACATTAAACAGTTAAAAACATGATATTACATAGCATAATTCTCCCGATTTTCTATCAACTTTAAATTTGTGTCCTCGAAGAGTAATAAAAAATTCTTAGACTCTTAATAATTTCATTACTCAATTTGATTTAAATAATTGATTTAAAAATTGTCTTTGGTTTGATAATGGACACTTTATATCAATTTCAATATTAAAAGTAAATTTGTTTTACACATAAATGATGACATATGTTTTAGAACGAAAATCGCATGCAAGTTCCTTTGATGACGAAAATACCGATAATAACCAGAATACGGCTTTTAGCGATGCAAACAAAAATGGCCGATTGTTTTGCAATCACGTTCGAATCGATTCATTAGCCAAATTTAAGTAATAATTGTCTATAAAAGCTATTTAATAATGTTTAAACATCTGATGTGCAATGCCTTTTGTTTATCAGCATTTGTCTGTAGCATGTTTACATAGCTAAATGTTTTGTATCACGCGTGTCGATTGATGGGCCAATTATACAATTCAAAAGTAATTATCGAGGTGTGAAAAACATCTTCGGGTCAATTGAGGCCTGAAAGGTCGCTTAATTAAACCTAATTATCGGTATTAAGCTGATAAAGTAAGGTCGTTAGTCGCGTCAGACAGTGTGTCGCTTAATACAGGGACTTTATATAGGCATTTATGTTGGGCGGTCTCAATTACGGTCACATAAGACAGTGAGTCATTTAATTCAGTGGGTCGCTAAGGCAGTTTTTACTGTATGGTGGATCTGTACAGGTACAATATATCATTGAGTAGATTGTTTCACTGGGGTGCTTATTGTGATAAATATGGTGGATCTGTACAGGTACATTATATCATTGAGTAGATTGTTTCACTGGGGTGCTTATTGTGATAAATATGGTGGATCTGTATAGGTACAATATATCTTTGAGTAGATTGTTTCACTGGGGTGCTCATTGTGATAAATATGGTGGATCTGTATAGGTACAATATATCTTTGAGTAGATTGTTTCACTGGGGTGCTCATTGTGATAAATATGGTGGATCTGTACAGGTACAATATATCATTGAGTAGATTGTTTCACTGGGGTGCTTATTGTGATAAATATGGTGGATCTGTACAGGTACAATATATACAGTATATCATTGAGTAGATTGTTTCACTGGGGTGCTCATTGTGATAAATATGGTGGATCTGTACAGGTACAATATATCTTTGAGTAGATTGTTTCACTGGGGTGCTCATTGTGATAAATATGGTGGATCTGTACAGGTACAATATATCATTGAGTAGATTGTTTCACTGGGGTGCTTATTGTGATAAATATGGTGGATCTGTACAGGTACAATATATACAGTATATCATTGAGTAGATTGTTTCACTGGGGTGCTCATTGTGATAAATATGGTGGATCTGTACAGGTACAATATATCTTTGAGTAGATTGTTTCACTGGGGTGCTCATTGTGATAAATATGGTGGATCTGTATAGGTACAATATATCATTAAGTAGATTGTTTCATTTGGGTGCTTATTGTGATAAATATATGGTGGATCTGTACAGGTACAATATATCATTGATTAGATTGTTACACTGGGGTGCTCATTGTGATAAATATGGTGGATCTGTACAGGTACAATATATCATTGAGTAGATTGTTTCATTTGGGTGCTCATTGTGATAAATATATGGTGGATCTGTACAGGTACAATATATCATTGAGTAGATTGTTTCATTTGGGTGCTCATTGTGATAAATATGGTGGATCTGTACAGGTAAAATATATCATTGAGTAGATTGTTTCACTGGGGTGCTCATTGTGATAAATATGGTGGATCTGTACAGGTACAATATATCATTGAGTAGATTGTTTCATTTGGGTGCTCATTGTGATAAATATATGGTGGATCTGTACAGGTACAATATATCATTGAGTAGATTGTTTCATTTGGGTGCTCATTGTGATAAATATGGTGGATCTGTACAGGTACACTATATACAATGTTCATTGGGGAACTACATGCACACTTTGACTGCTGAAAAAGTGACTAAATTCTCAAACTCAAATTACTATACTGTAATAATATTTCTATTGGTTGAGTAAATTGTAGGCAGGTGCATGAAGCAGGCTAATGTATTAAGTAAATGGTGTGTGCATTTAGATGTGACTAAAATTATTTAATTTCCTACATAAGCCTTTTGTGGTTACAATAACTAATACAGCGGAGTGAAAGTCATTGAGTTTGAAATTATTACTACTCACTGGAACCCCTCTATTAAGACCACCGACTGTTGTTTTAAAAATGCCTGTTATTACCAGGGTGGTCTTTGATTGGGAGGATGGGTAAGCAAGGTTCCAGTGTAGATATAATTGCAAAATTTAATGATGATGATATTTATGTTTATTTCAGGAGACAACATTATATGGAGCTACTATTAAGATTCATGAACCAGTAGGTGTTATTGGTATAGCTTGTCCTGATGATTATCCTTTATTAGGTTTTGTATCATTGTTTGCACCAGCTGTTGTTAGAGGAAACACAATGGTTATAATACCAAGTGAGAAATATCCTCTACTAGCATTAGATCTATACCAGGTAATATTATACATTTATCTTACAGACTTACTAAGTATAATAACCTTTACATCACATATGCTATTGGTCTAATTAAAAACATAGAAAAATTGTACTTGATATAAGGATAAGTCCACTGAACCAAATTGTCTAAACTGTACTCCAGTGATGCTTTTCTATTCCAGAAAAGCCACAAACTATCATACTACATATGGGTTGAAATTTGATATTTTGTTCGTTAATGGCTATAATTTGTCTATAATTTTATCTGCGTGGAAAGAAGTGTTAGAAAATAATTAGATCAGAACATGGTATAATAGAGAAAATACTTCATATGTTTGCTGATTGTAGTCTCATTAAAATATAGTTAAGTTAGTCCACTTAATGACTTCATAGTTGTACAACTTTAATATTCAGGAATGATATTTCTGTATTTATACTAATGCCGTCACTGACAAATGCAGTATAAAACAGCTGAAGAATCCATGATTATAGGTCATCATTAGCATGCCTTTCAGTATGTTTAGATGAATATATTGATATATTATTGGCCAACAACGCCATGTCTGTAGTCGTTCATATTTTTTTTTTTAATTTAAATATATTGATGAATAAACATAAGTATGAGGTAATATTTTATTCTAGACTAATACGGTATGGTTCCATTTTACATGATGTCACCATGTGAGATTCTTGATATGAATATTAACAAACTACATAATATTATTGTTGTTGAAGTACATTATTAAAGTATAATTTCTCTATTGTAACTTACAGATATTTGATACATCAGATTTACCTGGTGGTGTAGTTAACATTATAACTGGTGATAGAGATCATTTAACTAAATATTTAGCTGAACATCAAGATATACAATCTATGTGGTACTTTGGTGGTCCTGAAGGATCCAAATATGTAGAATACATATCAGCTGAAAATGTTAAAAGAACCTGGGTTAATTATGGGTAAGTTGTCAGTATTGTGTCACTATTATAATGTTATATTGTATGTACTATGGAAACAATTGTTGGTCATTCAGAAATGTTAATATAATGATAATTATGTATGATACTTCACACCACATGTAAACATATTCCCTGGACTAGCCAAGATCTCTGGACTAAAGCTTTTTATTTAGTGTTAAGTATATTCATGTATACTAACCAGTGACTGACACCAGCCCCATTTGATAAGGAGGTAGGCTGAATGATGGCCTTAAATATTTAATGACCAAATTCCAATGAAGTGTAGATCTTGTCTGGAAATTGAACCTACAATTTCTGGTAAATACTGTTTGAATGTAATTGCTGTCTCATTTGTTAGAGAAACTAATCTCTTTATAATTTGTAGCATGAATGCTGATAATTTTGTATTTGATTTTGCCCTAACTATAAAGATTCACAGAGACGATGTTTTGAAATGGAACAAATACCTGTTTTCTTATTTTACTATGTGTGATTATTTTGTTGATTTTGAAAAAGCAGTAACTACTACATGTTCTTTTTAGTATAAATCATTGTCACAAGATATTATTTCTACAACTATTAGAGAATGATCATTATTACTGATATAACGCACAATGGTCCTATTCTCTTCAAACTTAGAAATTTCTCTTTTTAGCTGATTTTTCAACAAAAAAAATCGGCTAATAGTTTGGCGAAACACGGGCGGGCGTCTGATGTCTTTAACAATTGTGTTAAAGTTTTGAATTTAGCATATATCTCTGCCATTTATTGTCAGATCTTTATGAAACTTCTTAATTATTATTTAATGATAAAATACTATGTGATGAACAGAATTTGAATGTAACCACAACTCTACTGAGCTTTATTGTGGATTATTTCCCTTCGTAATTTTTGCCTTAAAGTTTTTAAATCCGGCTTTAATGTGGTTTCCACATTACATTTTTTGTTTCAAAGGTCATATACTTCAATAGTAATGTAATGTAATGATTGTAGCTTAACATGTTTAAGTTAAATTGTAATGCCTGTGGTTGATAATTGCCCTCCTTATACAGAGGGTGGAAATGATAGTAGAAAATTTTTTATGATCATACTCCAGGTCCCACCTGGCAATCTAATCTACAATGCCTAGTTTTATAGTGAGATACTCTACTGACTTAGCTAGTTACATATTATCGTAACCATTTATTTACAGTTATGACAGAGACTGGGAAGATTCAGAACAAGGACAAGGTGAAGAATTTTTGTATCATTCTATACAAGTGAAAAATATCTGGGTACCAATGGGTGACGTGTTTGCTAATTAAACATGTCTACGAGAGAAAAATATGGAACTAATATGTATTACTGTATTTTGTGATCATCAGTTAGAAACTTCTGTATGTTAGAGTTTTTAGAACACTTTATTCAGGTTGTGTTTTATTTTCAAGATAACTACATTTAGTCAAGTTGTTTTTAGACACAAATTTATATTTTAAGCAAAGATGAAGTGTGATTTATTTTGATATATTAAATATATTAGTGGTGGTGTTGATATTGGTGTTAGTGTAGTTATTATTTAATATTGTATTAATTGTCCAGTTGGCAGCTAATATTGTTATTAATTAATATATTAACTGTTTTAGAATATCTACAAATATTTCTCCATAATATCAAAGTATTTTGTATGGTACATATTTTGGACAATTCTAGAGTTCCCTTGATCTGGCTTGATAATTAGTTCTTTGTTACTATCAGCATTGAATCTCGTTTTTGTTATATTTTATTAGGTATATCAAGTATAAGTTTATTTGTAGATTGTGGTGTAAAGATTTAAGGATATTATTTTACATTATTTTTGTTTTGTTTTGCTAAGTATTACTCATGTAGCTTTAACTTAAACTGTGATTATAATGGTGTGTTTTTTTCTGTCAAACATTTCTTTGATTTCAATTACATTTTTTTTATTTATTAAAGCCTATCACAAATGGGATTGCATGAATTTTAACTAAGTAAAAATGTAATTTTCTATATTTATGTAGAGCACTCATCAATACTCTATCAAACTATATCTATGTAATCTGTAACAAATCCACAATAATGTTCTTCATATTTTAGTGTCTTTTTTTGTTACTCAAATTTGGAATTTGCTTTTGTTTAATGATGGAAAGGAACACATGTTATTAATAATCAAATAATAAATAAGTCATGATTAAGGTTTATTTTGTTGTTGTTATAGAAATAAGATTTTGTTTTGTATTATTTTCATTTTATCTGTTTTATTATTCCTTCCAGGTTGTTTACAATCAAGTTTGAATGTTATTTTCTTTTGTTTGTGTGTATGTTACAGGCAGTTTGTAAATTTAGGCACAACTTGGCACATTTAGGCATTGTGTACAAAGATTAAAATTCTTAGCCAATTTACAAAATATTTTACAAATTGTCTAATTGTAGTTTATGGTCATGATTTTTGAGGATAGCATACCTCCGAATCACATTGTGTTTGATTAAGGTCATTTTGTTTTCCTTAATCAGAAAGATCTTTATTGTAATATGAACAACTTTCAACAACCACATTATTTTAGATAATTGGTATATTTAGACAAGTTCACAGATATCACTTGACGTTACCCATTTTTCAGTATTCAGAGGAAGGACAAATGTGTAGTCTATGATAAATATTTCTGTGATTTATGTTCTAAATATCTATGTTAAGATGTATGGTGGCATATTTCTGCCACCAGATAACCACATAACTTACTAGATAATTATCTGGTTAAATAGTAACGTAACTAGTTAACCAGATAATTATCTAGTTAATTAAGTAGTTAACTAGTTACGTAACTAGTTATTTTTTACACTAAAGAAAAGATCATACCAGGAAAAAAATGCAAGTTAGTGCTTACAACTGCCATTGTGTATTATTTTACCAATTAAATGTTAAGTGGTTAACTAGTTACGTAACTAGTTAACTACTTAATTAACTAGTTAATTATCTGGTTAACTAGTTACGCAACTAGATAACCACTTACCAGTTAGCGATATTTAGTATAAGTGGTAAGTGGTTAACTAGTTACGTAACTAGTTAACCTCTTAATTAACTAGTTATTTAAGTGATTATCTAGTTACCGTAACTAGATAACCACTTAGCGATTATAGATAAGTGGTAAGTGTTTATCTAGTTACGTTAACTAGAAAACTACTTAATTATCTGGTTAACTAGTTACGTAACTAGTTTACCACTTACCACTTATACAAAATATCGCTAACTGGTAAGTGGTTATCTAGTTACGTAACTAGTTAACCAGATAATTTACTTGTTAATTAAGTAGTTAACTAGTTACGTAACTAGGTTATCACTTAACATAAAATTGGTAAAATAATACACAATGGCAGTTGTAAGCACTAACTTGCATTTTTTCCTGGTATGATATTTTCTTTATTGTAAAAACTAACTAGTTACATAACTAGTTAACTACTTAATTAACTAGATAATTATCTGGTTAACTAGTTATGTAACTAGTTAACCACTTAATTAACTAGTTAGGTTATGTGGTTATCTGGTGGCAGAAATATGCCACCATAAAGATGATATAAGATTATTGTTTTGTTATATATTTTAACTGTAGTGTTGAATCATACAACTAGTATGTCTGCTTGATGTAATCTCTTGCTGTTTCATAGATAAATGTAATTCTTATGCACCAAGCTCCTAATTGCACCATCTGATTAAAATCATTAGTCTCCTGTCTGTTAAAGTAAGATGACGCAACTACTTTAGTCAGATCGGTTCAATGGTTATAATTGAGAAGTTCTTACTATTGCTTATCTGATATTTTACAGAAGATATAAGTGAAATAAATTATCCAAATATAACATGTTAAGTTATATGTACTAGTACTTGTACATTTTGGGGAATCACGTGACTTATATGGTTCCTAACACGTCAAAAATGACGACCAGACCAACAAGGTTAGATGGAAAAGACAAGGTAAATGGCTTTTATACGTAACCATTTTTATCAGACAAAGTGCAGTCTAAGCAGCACAAAAGAATTTTGTGCTGCTTAGACTGCACTATGTCTGATAAAAATCGGTTACGTAAAAGTGTCATTTACCTTGTCTTTTTCATGTAAATTTGTCTTTTTTGCCGTGTTAGGAACCATATATGTAACGTGATTCCCCACAATTTTGTATGTAACTCATTACAACATCACGTTCCTTTGTTCATTTAGACCAATCTGTCAACAGTCTAGTCAAATGTCATTGATCAATTATTGATAATTATTTTTTAGTACATAATGTTCATAAGTTTGTAACGATATTTATATGATGTGTTACCTAATGTACTATGTGTACTTAGTAAAATATGATACTATGTATATTCAGTCAATGATTAAACATTCCTGTGGTATATCTATTTGTCCTATGTTGATCAATCGATGAACATAATTATTACGAGGCATTTACAACTAGGATTTAATTCCAGGTATTCCACAAACATATTTGAAGAATGTAGTCAATGTATTGATTGTATTGCTAGTTGTATTTGATGTATTAATATGCTCTTTGATATACTTATGTACTTGGATATTATAATGAATAGAATGTATATTTATGTGTTTTTTTTCCATTTATGCTTATCAGTATTTACAACGATATAACCTTGGAGTGGGGTCAAATTCTGTGCGGATAATATATCTTTTTCTAAAATATCTTTCTGTGATGCAAGATGTCACAGTAGGTACCAGGGATGGGGCCAATTAATTGCTCTGAACAATTAATTGCCAATTAATTACTGTGTGAAAAACAATGGTAATTGTAATTAATTATTTTATCAAAAAATGGAAAACAATGGTAATTATAATTAATTACTTAGGAAATTTAGGCAATAATTAATTGATTTCAATTATTTTTCAATTACTTCATGATACATTTGCATATGTTTCATTAAATGCGACCTAGTTTCCAAACTGGCCCCCTCTTTTCTGTTTTTCACACCTTTCACACCTGATGAATGGGTTCTTTACTATCATAACAATAGTGTTTGTAATATGAAATCTATAGCTAATTGATTGATAACCCAGCATGGTGTTATAGTAAAAGATTAAATTGTGTGACTGGTCACTGACAGTTGAGCATTGAGGTGATCATCTTGAAGACAATGCCCATATTGAGTAAATGTTTCACATTGTTTCTGTTGATATGAAGTACATTGTATATATAAAACATAACGAAGCATTATTGGAAGAAAATAAAGTATCAAGTACATGTATACTGCAATATGAGTTATCTTATCTTCTATTTAGTGTTTTAAAGGTAAGGACAATAATTAACAGTGATTTTTTTACCTCTGCATCCTGAGTCCAGGACTCATTGAATTTGCTGTGAATGAAAAGTTTCAAAATATAATGTGCATCTTTTGGATGCATACTTTTTCTGAGTAATGAGTCCTGTCTGACAGGAATTTAGTAAGCATGTAAATACCTAATTGTGTTCAAGTTATGTCAATCATATTCTAGGTCTGCAAGTCTTCTACAGATAGATAGAAATAATAATGTGCTTTACTATAGATAAGATAAAAATATTAAGGAAAAAGAAGTTTTGATAAATCTCAAACTAAATTAATGAAAATAAACTTATTAAACTTATTAGACAGTTTTGAATAATTTCAGTATCAGAAGCATTGTAATTAATGTAGAAATCAAATTCATTTTTTCTTCATTCCATTGTTAATATACATTTCATATCACCAAAGCAATACTAAGCCTTGTAACTTGAATAAGTCGGCTAAGTTTTGTGACTCATAGATTTATAGCCCAGCAAGTCCTAGGACCCACACTGATGAGTTGGTAAAAAATCACTGAATTAATACATGTCAGTAACTGGAATTTCATTTTTTGCCTAAATACGTCATTGAAATAATTAATTAATAATTAATTGTTTATGTAAATAATGGTAATTGTAATTAATTATTGTCCTTACTCAGGGTAATTAAAAATTAATTATAATTACTGAGGTTGAGAATAATGGTAATTGCAATTAATTACTTTGCAAGTAATTGACCCCATCCCTGGTAGGTACTTGAGGTCTTACAACTAAGAACATATATTTGTGTACGAAACTGTTGACAATACATACACAATGGACAAAGAACTATCACAATAGTTTGTCCTGGGTATATACTGCCCTCCAAAAGTTCCTTCACATTTTCGCAATTTAAAATGTACTAAATTGAATTTCAAAAAGTTGTACAAGCAATTTATCATTAAATGTCTTTGAATTTTGCCTTTTGCCTTCAGTATATCTTTCCTATGAGTATGAATTTACAAAAGATCTCAAACCTGATTTTGGTTTATTCAGATACGTTGATCATGTTTCGGAGGCTGATGTATATTTTGCTGCAACTCAAAACATATAATGTACCATTAGAAAATCCATTTTCATTGCATGAAAAAATGAATAAATAATGTTAATATAATTCTACAAACTTGAACATAGAAATTAAACCAATAGTTAATTGTACTGTGAAGATACTTTTGGAGAACAGTGTAAGCTTTGAAAATTTATGCAGTGTGTAGAAACTCAACCCTCTGTTTGATGGAAAAATATTCAACGAATAAAGTATGTCTGCAGGTACATGTAGGATCTTCTATAGAACTTGGTGTGTAATATATCAGACAACTTGTGTGAGTATAAAGTAAAACAATTAAAAAAAGATTGTACTTTAATTCCATTTATTTGCTAGTCACATAGTTCAACATATTGTGCTATAGTATGTTACAAGATTTTAATTATATACTTGGCGTCAATGAAAACTTACCACCCTACCTACCCTCGCTTTATGATAATAAAATTGAAGTGCAGTAAAAACTTATCACATACACATTTTTGGCATTCACATGTAGTCATTGCTGCCAAAAGAATCTAAAATTGATTTACGATGTTCGAGTCATGGACTGCACATGCAAAATAAGATTTTTTTGTAAGGACGACATGTATCCAGTAATTTGTGTAAATCTTTGTCTCTAACGAAAGTTAGTCGACAGGTTAAAAAAAACCTCGTATTTTCAACAATTGTTATTCAAATGCCACGTTTAGGAGACGCTCAACGTCACCAAGTTCTCGACATTGCTGACGCCGGGCTTTCATTTCGTGAGATTGCTCGTCGCAAGGGCTGCTCGCATCAGACAATCATGAATCTGGTAAGGAGACATGAACAGACAGGTTCAGTGAGAGGTAGGTCACGCCTAGGTCGTGAAAAGGTGACGTCAGGACGTACGGATCGTCAACTTCTCCTGCTGCACGCTGGGGTGGTGATAGTGCCATGGAGTGGGAATGCATTTCTTGCAGGCACAAGACCCCACTTAGTGTATTGCCTGGAACACTTACTGCTCATCGTTACATTGATAATGTGCTGAGGCCAGTAGTTCTTTCTTTTATTCAGACTGACACTGACGTCAACCATCTCCAGCAAGACAATGCACAGCCCAACTCGGCTCGCGTTACAAAAGATTTCCTGCAGGATAATAATGTCCACACATCGCCTTGACCAGCATTCAGTCCCGACTTAAACCATATAAAGCATCTTTGGGACCAACTTTACCGAAGGGTTTATGACGCCAGACGTCACGTCAATATTTTGCAGCAACGTATACAAGCACTGACTGAGGAGTGGGATGCAATACCCAAGTACAGAATCCTGTGTCTGATACAGAGTATGAGACGTAGATGTCAAGCTGAGCTTGATGCAGAGGGAGGACATATCCGCTATAGAGGTCCGTAACTTTCATTTTCGAGGTGGTCGTCTTGGTTTGCGGATTTAATCCGTTTATGCTCAGATTCCGTACTTGCAAAGAAAGATGCTATTTTCTAATGTTAAATTTAAAATCAAGTAAAATGTTCATATTTGTAAGTGTTTTCATTATTTTAAAAATTAGGTTCATGTAAGTGGTAAGTTTTCATTGACGCCTAGTATAATTAGCAACAACAAATAAGACAAATTGACGCAACCACTATCATCTTCGAGTTTTTCTTTTTGTTTGATTTTAATGTAAAACATGGATCAGTAATTCAAAATTTACCGATGTATAATATATTTGATATTTTTATATAACTTCTAAGTGTTCTCATATTTCATAGACATGTTTTGAAAATGTTAAATCAAGAAATTAGAGGATTTTTTGTGAAATAGGTTGGAAGTTTGTACAGTTTTATTAAGGATTAACATAGAAAAAACTACAAACAAACATAGTTCTGGATATACAAAAACATTTAAGCCATTAAATCACTGAAGAAGACATGAATAAGTTTTACTAAAGCTGAGTTAAAATAAAAACATGCATTAGAGACATAAATAAACATATCACACTATTTCACTTTTTAATTGTAGAGTCTGACACCGTGTCAATTTCGTAAATAAGAGCGTCCTTTTCGATAATGCCATCTGTTCATTTTGTAAAGCATGACGATATATGCTCGAAATTGTTTTAGAATAGCATATAGATATTTAAGAGGAAGTTTTTTCATTAGAGACGTTTAAAATAACATTTACAATAGATGTATATCTATTTTCTTTGCAGTCCCTGGACAGTGATAAATTTGATGTAAAGGCTTGAATAAAAAGCAAATAACAACTGAAAATAAAAACATAAATAAAACAAATTGGATATATGGTGCATATACAGAATATGATTATACATGTATAGTATATGATAGTTGTAATCACAGGACATATAATTATGATCATAGCTTAAAGTATAATCAAAACATTTTAGGCAGATATATACATCTATATATACTGTTAACAAAAGGAATAGACAGAACAAATGGATAGGTGATTGTCTATTAGTTTGAGAGCTGAACTCACTTCTGCTCAATCAACAAGAACATTTTTTTTGTTTGCAAATCAATTATACAAAAACACTTGCAGTTTTCATAAAAAAATCATGCATAATCCATCAACATTGAACCACTGTCAAGTAAACAGATCAATTAATTAAAACTGACCTAGTTAAACAAATAAGTAATATAACAAATTATCTATCTTAAAACATAGCAATCATTTAACATGATTATATAAAGTAACATTGTAGGCCAAAATGGATAAATTTTGTTTAAAAATTGGCAGTTTAAAGTTTTAATTATAGTTCAACAAAATAAAGTTGGTAAGCGTCTGTAAACAAAATAAAATATTAATGATTAAGAAAAGAAAAATATAGAATTTCCTTTTATTCATGCTTCTAATAAAAACACAACTGTTTACATAAAGTTGAACATTGAGACATGTACCACAAAACAAAAAACGGTAAAACAACTTGTTCTTTCATTACACTTTTGTTTATGGTTGTGACAATATTCAGTGTATATCTATCTGAGATCTATCGGTCACAAATACACCAACTTTAACAATACTTAAACTTGTCATTACCTTAACAATCAGTAAAGACAACATAACTTGGCAACAATAAGAGAAATTATTTTTAATTAGGAATTAATTCTTCATTATAGAAAGAGATGATTCAATGTATACCATATAAAGTATCAACATAACATTGGAAAAGAAATAACAAACATAATTTAATTAAACAAATAAAAAATAATTTGAACAAAAATAAGAATTCTCTAACACGAAACTAGCATATACTATTTAAAAAAACCCCACTATTGTTGTTGTCTACACAAGATATGTTTATTTCAGCCAAATTCTTAGTATTCATTTTTCAAGCAGTCTCAAAAGTTCTACAGTAACATGAATAAAAAGTTCACATATTTTTGACAGAGTAAAGCTTACAAAGTAACACACATATATCCTTATTATAATAAACACAACTTATATATTAAAGTTAAAACATAGAACATAGAAAGTTAAGGAAGTTATATTGAATGTATATTTTAATGATATTTTTATATCACAGTATTATCAATCACATACACATGTGCGTCAATATCTTCTATAACCAGTTGTATGACCTGTTTGTTTTCTATGTAATGTATCGTTAGCAGATATCCATGTATGTATACTATGTTTATATAATATATCACCGGGAAATTCATTTAATACTCTTAAATCTATGTCACCTGTTTCCATTTCTTCTATATATGCATAGAAATAATCCTTTAATCTGTAAATACAGTAAATATACATAGTAAAGATAATGCTTAGAGTTCACGTGGGTTATTTAAAAGAGTAATAGTAACACAATATGTCAAAGTTACTGCATGATATAACATTTATTAAGTATTTCTCATTTTATAAATCTACGCAGAGGTAGTTCAAATAAACAGTTATAATTATACAAACCTATTTTTAATGTGATGCAATCTGTTTGAAGACACGTATATACAGTAAAAGAATACTTTGATTGTAATAACCATATTTTATCACACAGAGAAATATAAAACATTCAGTTTGTTTATTTGTTTTTGTTGGGTTTTACGCCGTATCAACACATTGTATAGGTCATATAACGACCTGGAAAGGCTAAATCTCTGATTAAGCAGTTAACCAACTGCTAAGCGCATACTTTCGTCAGTGACTGACAACTGCACTACATAATTAAAAATCATTGGTTGGAGGGAGAATGGCTGTAGAAATAATTTCATGACCAAGCTCCACGAAAGTATGCTCCGCCCGGGAATTGAACCCACGACCCTTCGATCGGTAGACTCGCGTGCTACTAACTGAGCTAGCCGGGCGGTTAAACATTCAGATACAAGATTATAATTATTTCTGTTCATTACCAGTTAAGCAAACACATGTTTTAGAGTGACATCCTAGTGTCACAAGATGTGCTTATTTCAAAACTAATGAATATTCCGCATCCATGTATTTTATCATTGTATATTAAAATAGTAATATAGTGTATATAATGTATTTATACAATGTAATGTCATATACATATGACTTATTTATATCATTCTAAATATCATCAACATACACATGTACAAATATATCACTGTAAAATATATATTCAACAAAATAATGCAACATTTCATTGTACAAAAATACTAAATATATCTTACTTATAGGTAGTTGAATCCATATGATAATCATCTTCATGATTTTCTCTAACAGCAATTTTCAGTACTATAAACTCATGTAACACTTCTACTAATGTTGATAATTTTTCAACAGACAAATTCTTCATATAATCTTTAAACTGTGTCATCAATTCTCTAGGTAATTCTTCGTGATATTCTCTAGACACACTCTCAAATATTGACTGAAATAATGATAACTTCATAACTAATAAAATGAATTAACAATTTCTGGTCGTACAGAAAAATGAATGAGTCCATCATTTAACAGCAAGGTTTAGTGAAAATGAAATCACCACATGTTTTGAACACAAATCTGGATTACCAACATTGGACAAAGAAATCATCATTGGTAGTTAAATTCAAGAAATCAGAAGACATATCTGATAATATGATATAACTGCATAACTTTAAAGCAGATATTAATCTAAACAACAATGCCTAGTGTTATGATAGTTTCTGGTTACAACTTTTATATGATTTAACATTTCCTGTAGAGATAAGAATAATAAAGTTCTAGTGACATAAACATTACTGTGACAACTATCAGTGTAAACAAAGAATAATAATTTCAAGATATTATACCTCAGTATGTTGATGACGGTGAGACATCATTTTGGCTTTTAAGTAAGACAGTAAGAGCCATAGTGACCTACAGTGTTGTAACTCACACGTTTGTCTTGCCTGAAAATTATAAGAGATCATATCAGATATAGAAAACTGACATTAAACAAGTGGAAACTCCGTACCTTTAGCTGATAAAAAGATTTGAATTTCCGTATACAACTTTAAGTTTGTTTGTTTATTAAGTTTAACGCCGTGTCAACACAATTTTGGTCATCTTACGGCGTCCAGCGCACCTAACTTAGCTTTCCTGGACCCTTGTCTATAACCAGTACTCACCTACCCTTCCACAAGGCCGGAAACTTCTCCATATTAATATTATCTAATTAATGGAGGAAAATTGACATTATTGTCAAATTTTCATGGAAGGGTATAACCTCCCCGGGTGGGATTCGAACCCGTACCCACTTCGGGACACAATATTCTAAATCCCGGCGCGCTACCAACTGCGCTATCGACCCGGTCAACTTAAAGTACTGACCAATGTGGAGGGTTAGTATACATTCCTGGAGTGAACTTGAACAAATATTAAAGAAAAACTTTACATGCCATATATGGTAACTTTTAGATATATAGTTTCGACCTTTATCATTTTTATTCATAACTATAAACTGACGAATCTTGAAATGGAGTCAAATTGATCTCAAGAGTATAACTTTAACAAACATGATTAAATAACCTTAGTTAAAAAATCTTTAAACAAAGATAATGAACAATTCAAATTTATTTTGTTCATTCATGGTTTTTTTAGTTCAATCAAATAAAATATATTTCAGAAAGTTACAATTTACCAAAACAAGGATAAAACATTTTTATTTACTTGAAGAGAGTTGCATATGTTGATAATACAATAAATAGTGGAAAAATAATTTTTACTACATAATAAACTAACCTTTTGACTTCTTATACATGATTCATTCATACGTAAGGTTTGTACCATAAATGTATGAAGATTACTATCATATGTTCCACCAGTAGTTTTGAGAAAACTTATAGCAATGTCAAGGTTATCTAAGGTCAAACAGAGGTCAGGAAAAGATTTAAACTCTTCAGTTATCTGTGATTTTACAATAGAAGTCAATGTGTTCTGTAAAACAATAACATAAAAACATACAATTAGTAAAATGTATACAACAGACAGACCCTTTGACTGTACAGTGGTTTGAAAAAACAAGAACAAATGGATACAGGTAATTTATGTGATTAAATGGCATACAATGTCAAGAATAATATTTTTGAGTCTGAAAGTTTAACTTAATGTTTTGTTACTTAGATACTGTATAGCGGGTTATTTCTGAGGGGCAAAAATTTCGCGTAAACAAGAGAGTTTTGTATTGGCGATGCTAAATATTGGCGGATATTACTCTGAGCGCCAATTTTAAACCTCCCGGTAAAAGATGGTCAAAGGTACATAACTATGTCATTTCCACTAAAAAGGTCAATTTACCTATATAAGTGGCCGACCGCGACTTTTCAAATTTTTGAATTTAAGTGTCACCAAAGTTGCATAATCTTAGCGGACGTGTGAAAACCAACGCTTACACAGCAGATTATCTATTTCTATGACGATGTATTGACGGTGACAAGTTTAATAATATGATAAGAATCGCCATTAAATGTGAATGTTTTTGTTAAAAATATTTCCTGGGTGCCGCTTAGTTTGATTGATCGTTCGACAAATTGCATAAGTAAGCCCAACTCGTCTTATAATAATAACAATTTGTTGTAATGAACAATAAAAATTTCCACGTTTGTTTATAGTCGCGAATAACGCCTTTGTCTTTGTTAAAAATTGTCGGCATTAAAGTTTGCGGTCACACACCCCTTAAAAATCGCCAATTTACCTGAATCCATTGGTCAAGGTCCAACAAATTTTAAAATTAACAGCTTGTCACAAACAATGTATAACCAACCCACCTAGTGGAGTCTTTAAACAGACAAATCAATTATAAAGCGTCGTCACGTGACGTTAGATTTCCTATCTACAATTGAATTTGACAATAGTTTTCTTTTGAATATCAATAAATAATCAGCTACATCAATTATAAAGCGTCGTCACGTGACGTTAGATTTCCTATCTACAATTGAATTTGACAATAGTTTTCTTTTGAATATCAATAAATAATAAGCTACATGAACACTTACTTCGCTCTTTTTACTCAATTTGTTATATTAGGTGATGAGAAGTTTGTCTTCGGTTTGACAGCAAGCAATTGAATTAATTGCAATACTAAAGATGACTTTGTTTTTTTACGACAATCAAAAAAGTGTTTGAGCTAAACGCGTGAAGATTCGGAAATGACCAGCATACGGGTTTATAAAGTAAACAAAATGGCGACAGCGTCGTCGAGTTTCGTAACCGAGTTTTGATGGAACCTGTTGTCTAATTGCTAGAATGACTGTGTTGTCTGTGTGTGTATTTTTAGTTTGCTACATACAAAACTTGAATCAATTCCTTTGTGTTATTGAAATACCAAATTTTGTTCATTTACATAATACATCACACCTAATTCATTACATAATTCTTGTTTTTAAGGGAGTTAATAAATACATATTTTATTGAATACAAAATTTATTAAGAGTAATGTTCCTTAGTAAACAATATGGCGGCGACTAAAAACTGTCGAGGTTTGTATTCGCGGTGTTTATATTTGGCGCATTTTCATTTTCCGCCAATAAAGCCAAAATAAAACCCCCGCAGATAATACCCGCTATAAAGTAAGTAACTTAGAATTAGATCTTCAATTGTATCCAGAATACAGCGACGAAGCGTAAAATTTATCTATTACATCTATTCTGTAAAAAGTTGCCTAGGTAACATGTTGCACAGAATTTTCCAAAATATAATGTGGCACAATTCAATCAATTTTCATTTTAGAGTTACCGGTATGAGGTCTGCAACAATACTAAACCTACCCCATAGTAATGAGCAAAGTTTGATTAACTACTAAACTACAATATACTATAACAAGAGCAGTACACGGACAGCGCGCTCGACTATTCGGGGTATTCGTGTAAACGACAGCAACAACCAATCAAAACTCATGCTGGAGTTATGCAACTTAGTATTTGACCTTTATTCCTAACCCCGTTGACATGTGTGAAGTTTCAAGTAAATCCCTTTAGTAGTTTCAAAAATAAAATGTTGCATAAAAAAACTTCACCAAAAAACATTTAAGTATTAGATGGCCATAATCCAGTCAAAATTCATGCTAGAGTTATGCAACTTGGTATTTCAAGTCATTTAGTAACCCCGTAGACATGTGTGAAGTTTCAAGTGAAACATTTCAGTAGTTGCAAAGATAAAATGTTGCACCTAAAAACGTAACTAAGAAATTTTCTAAGCATAAAAGGGTCATAATTCAGTCCAAATTCATCCAAGAGTTATGTAATTATATATTTGAACTTCAATGGTAACTCCGTAGGCATGTGTGAGGTTTCAAGTAAATCCCTTCAGTAGTTGCAAAGATAAAATGTTGCATCAAAAACTTAACCAAGAAATTTCTAAGTATATAAGGGCCATAATTCAGTCCAAATTCATGCAAGAGTTATGTAACTTAGTATTTGACCTCCAATGGTAACCCTGTAGAGATGTGTGAAGTTTCAAGTGAATCCCTTTAGTAGTTGCAAAGAAAAAATGTTGCGCCTAAAAACTCAACCAAGAAATTTCTAAGTATATAAGGGCCATAGTTCAGTCTAAATTCATGCTAGAGTTATGTTACTTGGTATTTGAACTCCAAGGGTGACATCGTAACTACAAATAAAGTTTTAAGTGAATCCCTCTAGTGCTTGCACCTAAAAACTTAACCGCGAAGTGTTACGCCAACGCCGACGCACAGCTGAGTAGGATAGCCCCAATATTCTTTAAATAGTCGAGCTAAAAATAGGCCTAAATCTTTACCTGTGTAATCTTGCTGTTTAGTTTATTAAACACTGCAGCATTCGTAAACTCTGTTCTATAAATCATCTCATCAATCTAGAAATATACATACATGTCCGAGTATCAACACAGAATATATCAGCTTAGTTTCTTACAATTTAATCACATTTTTATCGGAGTATAAAACATGACTTCGAAAATTTCAAGGGCTTACAATAAAAGACAAATGATGTACTCTGTGCTAAGGAAATTGAAAACAAAATAACAAATTAAATTAGAAAACAATCAAACTGATAGAAAATAATCCCAATTATGTATTTATGAACAATAAAAGAATTAAACATATACCCTTAAAGATTTATATCTTAAGTCATAAGTATATTGACTCAAAAGAAATGGTGTAAACTTATATTCTAGATAATTGGTACATGGTAAACATTAACTATTAAAGAGAACATGCTTTACTAATCTCCTTTTAAGGTTAAATCACAGATGCCTCATCAATACAAAATAAATGTACCTGCAATACTTTTCCAACATCTATTCTCGATTTTGAAAATAAGAATCTATCCATGAGCTGTCTTTCTAGTCCAACGAAATCATATTCTATTTTTGTGCCTTTACCCATTTCAAATGAATACTGACAATTAGCAAGAATCAAAGGTAAAATATCCTGATCAGGATTATAACTTATCAAATGAGCAGATGTCACTTCCATTGGTGAGACAGTGGTAGTAGTTAATCTCCTGTAATATACGCAAATACAAGTCTTTATATCACATTTCATATCTATTAATTTATCAATTAATTTATCAATTAATGACAAACATTTATACAACATTTCTTTTACCAACACGTGTCAACAAAACACACCATTTCATTGTATTGTGACCCTTGTGTAATTAAAACAGGAAGTAAACAATAGCTATGTACGTAGAATAATGAGATCTATTCCATAAATATATACAGTCCAACTTGAGCTAACGGACACCTCTAGACAACGGACACCTGTGGACAACGGACACATCAATTTCCCCCCATCAAAAATGCTCTTTAAATTACTTCTGGACAGCGGACACCTGTCGTCTGCGGACAGCGGACACCTGTATTGTCTCCCAAATCTATAATATTACCCCAAACAACGGACACGCGGAAGTTGCCAATTAACAAGTGACACTTAGTATATTAGGCGTCGGTCTATTAAACAGCAGTACACGTTGGCGAACACGTGACTTAATCATGATAAAGGTTTATACAACAAGGTCATAATCTTATGATTTAATAACTGAAATGTTTTTATAGCACTTTAATTACGTGTTAATTTGTTAAAACTGTCTGCATAAGTATTTTGCTCGTACAAGTTCCCATAATTGGCGTGAAATTCACATTTTGAACAAGCAAATATACGGACACTGCAGGATATTTTTACCTGTCGAATTACGATCAAAAGTCACTATACACAGTCATATCCCTTGTTGTATAAGCTTTCATTTGATGTATAAATTAAAACATTACCAAAAATTCTGACTTGCAAGTAAAGTTATTGAGTCGTAGGTCTCAAAATTTCAAACCAAACAAGCCGCCATTACGCAATTCATTGTTTACCTTTCAGTAACATCGTCATTTTTCCATTAATATACATTCAAGTAAATGCACTTAAAAGGCGCTTTTGGATTTAAATATTATTTATAACTATTGGTTTACCTTATTTTACTCATTTTTAAATTGCATATCTATCAAAGATTTCTTAAATGTTGGTCTAAAAACTTACCTCATAGTACGAACATCGGCGATTTTCTTCAATACACAACTGAGACATTTTTTGTTTTTATTTTTTTCCCAGGTTTACTTTAAATGATATTCATCGGATTATGATGTAAGAATGAAGCAATTCAATTTTTAAAGTAATAATAGCCCAGCACAATCATTAATTCATTTATTTTTGTCGTCTAACTTTACAAAAGGGAACACATATTCGGACAGTCAAAATTTCGGATACGTGATTTTTTTAGTTCATGTATAGAATACAACCATTTTATTTAATGTAATTTCACTTGTCTACACTTCTTCAGACTTAGCTCTATTATGAGCTCTAAAAGATTTGACTTCTTGAAATTTTGGTCAAACTAGAGCCCAGATATTCACCTTACAGTCGTAATGAGTTTGCCAAATTGCCAAAAGAACGCACTTATTTGACATCATAACAAAGGGTTGATTATTTAGATTAGTTGAGTGGGTACAAATGTGAGACTATTGCATTAGTTCTGTTCTGTTCTGCTCTGCAAAGCTAATTAATAACTAAGTACAGTTGTTTATATGTTGGAGTTAGTACTGGCTTATGCCCGGGAAGCAATTTCTACATTATATGAGGCATGTCCATCAGAACCTGTCCATAGAGGACACCTGTCCACAAAGGACACTTTAGGATTTTCCCCTGACTGTCCTTTGTTCACAGGTTAGACTGTACATAATATATAACACAATGTCAAGAAAAACAAGATTATCTTACCTGCGTGATTCTTTTATATATCTATCCAAGAAATCATTTTGTTTCCTCATGAGAAAATCTAACAATGCATATGAACATAGACCAGCTTCTTTTGTTGTAGGTAACAACATAGATATAGGTGTAGTATCAACAATAGATTGTCTACAATATTCCTTTGATATAGTCATTCCACCCAGTGATGTTGGACACACTGGAATTATAACATAAATCTTACAATGTAATAAATATTTACATAGTTTAAACAAACCTACATCGTTATTAATTAAATAATTCTAAATTTTTATTACACTGGATATTTCTAATCGCAGAACTTGAAGATATCCTGAAGTGTAACTTTTGTAATAATAAGTAATTATAACACAATGCCAATATATAAATAAAGGGACAAGAAAGTATACTTCTGGTGAACAAGTTGAAGTTATGGCTGTTGTACTGCATACACTTATAAATATTTTCAAAAGGACACACTTATATACATGCATTTATACACGCAATACTATAATTACTTCCATGAAGACACCGTAAATCAATCATCCAACATGTTTTAAATATATGTAACAATGTGCTACTTACTATACATCATTAAATGTTCTCTCACAAGATCCCAGGCATCAGAGAAATCTTGTAATAATTGAACAGTTTCTAATCCAGCTACAGCATCTATATAATGGATTGATAGTAATATCATAACACTAAATATGTTGTAAATATTGTATATAAGAATACTTTACGTTCAACACAAATATATATTGATAAAATGATGACTTGGTCGATATACAACAGTTAATGATAAGGGATAATAAGGATTGTTTCTAACACAATTACAGCGATAATAACTCGGAAATTTTGAGGTTGTACATTATGTGTTTAGAGCATATTTTGTTTATAGAAGATGAAAGTGTTGGTCATTTAAAACACGTCTTCTAATTTATACAATACTTGTAAAATCTCCACTACATCATCAAGTTAGATAAACTTCAATTTACTTTGTTCATGTACCAGTTAAGTTTACTGGGGTTTTTTTGGGTATAATTTCTATCAAATACTTAATATAATGGAGACTAAATCTTAGATTAGATTTAACTCAGAATTTGTGTCAAAAATAATAATTTGGTGTTCATCTTTGTGTCAACTATAATAATTTGGTGTTCATCTACATACTAAGAGTGTTTGGCACAATAATTAGTCAATGTGCAGTTACATTCATACAAACAAACATACCAAATTCGATAGAATTAATAAATTACTTAATGAAATAATAGAAGGTTTAACTACAGCAATATCAGTACATGACAACATAATAAGTTTAACTATATATATTGCAATCAGTAAAATACCTTTCTTAAGTTGTAATACTGTTATTTGTGATGCTTCAGCTTTGTCTAATTTTCTCTGGTATTTTAGAAACAATGCTCGTTGTAGTCTTAGAATACTTGGAATGAATCTTATAGCTCTCAAATAATGTTCCTGTAACATAATGAGAAAAGTACATGACGAAATAATAGGATAAGCTTTTATTGGTGTGGCACATTTGTCATAAGTTTTCATGTAATTTCCAAGTAAATATAACTATAATGTTTAATGAACTAATATTAAGAAGTCGAACCATTTGTACATTCTTAACATTTATCTTGTGGAGTATCATATACAAGACATATACCAACTACTAAAATAAAATTGAATTAAAACTAAAACATGTAAAAAATTTAATATGTACCTCTTGTAAAAATAGTTGTAATACTTTAAATTGTTTGTGTAGATGTTGTCCTGTACCTATATATGTATCTAGCTCTTGTCTTAGATGTTGTAATGATACAGGTGTACGATATCTCCATACACGAGTTATATTCTGTAATAAATTAGGATCTTCTATCTCAGATTGTGTCTCTGTCTCATACAACAGACATAAAAGAGGATTGGCACCTACAATAATAAAATGTATTGTTAAATAAAGTAAATAATATATCATATACATACATGTCTTATGATTCTAAACAAGATAATAATGGTGTTTAAACTCTACCAGACCATAGTAAATGAGTCAAGTATTATCCCAGGTAATAATATGTACAATGTGCACACAGGACCTTGGTACCAAAGCTAAATATGATAGATCTATATTCTTAGATACATGTCAAAATATTTAGTGAAATTCCTTTGGCAGATACCAGTAGAGGGAATAGTTTAGAGAAATTACATGCCAAAGATAATACAGCTAAATAATGCCAGTGAAGATTGGTAATGTTTGCAAATAAAGTACGTTACCTAATCTTTGATCTTGAGCAATTAATTGATTATTTTTCTTTAATATATTGTCCACACCCTGCAAATATTTATTTCATTATGCATCAATATTTCTAAGATATACATACGACATAAATCCTGCAACAACATATTTTCGGTCACAACCAATATTCGGTCGGCCCTGGGAAATTTGTTATTGTTTGCTAAACTCGCCCTTGTCACGCTTATGTTTTGTTGACATACGCCTTAGGTATGCCATTCAACTTTTTTTTATAGAAAATTGGGGATAAAATCGGTAAAAAACGAATAAAACTTACCTACAACAAATATTTTACTTGTTTTTACTATTCCCAAAATTTTGATTCAAAAATATGTGTTTTAAATATTAAATCCAACTTTTTCACTTTGTTCGAAGCGTGTCGTCTGATAGACAGCATTATTTCATATGGCTCTACCCACTTTTCCATATTTGGAAAAGTATACTTCACGGAAAAGTTGAGAGTTTGTGACATATGGCTCCTTACGAACTTTTCTTATTTTTTCAAATATCTGGAGTTGTAGTTATATACATTATTTACCGAATGTTTCACTCTTTGTTATTTTTGAAAATCATGTGCCTACTAGCGGGTCATACAGACCCTATTATCATGACAAAATGGATACTTTTACGATTTTTTTATAACAGTAAGGGTCATTAGAAGAGAAGACACATTCCTGTGCCCCAACTGTGTTTCCTCCTCATGTAAACTTTAAAAACTACCATTAAGATACACTGTAAATAGGTTTTGAGAAATTTATTCGTTAGTAACTGTTAAATATTGTGTTGAATATTTATAATAATGGTTTATGACATCTTGCCACGCTAAAATTGGTAGAAAAAACGAATAAAACTTACGCGCAGTATACTTTATCAGCATCTGACCGAATATTTGTTGCGCAACTTCCGGTTTCGTAAAATTAGGTCAGTTACGTAGAAAAAGGATATTTAAAACATGACCTGAGGTAAGTTTGTTTTCTATGCATATTTTTAGCGCTAAATAGTTGTTGAACAGTATTTCAGCGTTTATAGACGCTGTTCTTCCCTTACGTGTGCCTTTCACGGCAATTAACCGTTAGCTGACCGAAGATTGGTTGTACTGGGATAATTGAAATAAAACAACAATCGCTAGCAACAGTTTGCAAACAACATAGATAAAAACTCATGTCAAAAGTGATACAACTCGAAAGGTATTGTCAAAGTGAATTGTCTATAAAATGTCAATATATCGTACAATAAATCAAGCAATGTACATACCTGCATTAAGGGTTGTATATATTTAGTAGAGAACTGTACTTCCCAGTTCTTTCTTCCATCTTTTGAAGATAGTTGAGCAATATCAGCGGCAACCTGTTCACCTGAATTTATAAATTACAAGTTTCTGTTAACGAATAAATCATGCTTAATTGAATGATTTTATAAAATGCATCAAAATGTTAACAGCTATTATAAATCTTCAATTATTGGATGTAACCATATAATTTTCTATCAGTAAAAAATCGTTAAAATAATCATTACTTTAGACTGTAAAGATTCTCTCAAGACTATACATACTTATTTGAAAGAAATATATTTGGTTTATCACTCTAACATTGTTAAAGTTACTGTATGTTGTATAAGGCAAGGACTTATTATAAGGGCAGAGCTTATTCATTGTAGTATGATTTAAGATATGGTTGATAAGTATAATCACTTACAACATATAATTTTGAATCATTTACAGAAAAATCTAGGAAAGCTACAATATATAAATGAGGTGATGTCATGTTGTAAAGAGACACAGTACTTAGGACAACATACATCGAGTTAACATGAAAACAAAAACTCTATAGGGAACATCTTTGGGTCATGGCCAACTAAGACACCATTTATTGTGATCCTAAGCTGAATAGTTTTAAAGTTATTGAGTGGAATAGGATTTTATGCTCAGGGTCACTGTGACCATGACTTTTTTGACATACTAACGAAAAAATCAATAGAGATCATACATGTGTCAAGGCCAACTAAGAAACCAATTATGGGGTCTCTAAGCTGAATAGGTTTCAAGTCATTGAAGGGACAAGACTTTGCTAATGCCAGACCTACAAATGAGTCATTTCATAATAACCTTAAGTTCAATCTGACGTATAGTAATGATTACACTTGTTACCACTACACATTGATTTAGTCTATGAAACAAAATGAATCATTGAGTGTACTTTAAAGTACAACAAATGATATTTGACAAGAATGATCAAGTTTACTGACACTGTAAAATAATTAACAGTATACAAACTGATATATAACTACAGAACATACCATGTATTTTAACAAGATTAAATAAAGTATATAAATACACAACATACCATGTATTTAACAAGATTAAATAAAGTATATAAATACAGAACATACCATGTATTTTAACAAGATTAAATAAAGTATATAAATACAGAACATACCATGTATTTTTACAATATTAAATAAAATATATTAATACAGAACATATCATGTATTGAAAAAGATTAAATAAAGTATATAAATAAAGAGCATACCATGTATATTGATAAGATTAAATAAAGTATATAAATAAAGAACATACCATGTATTTTAACAATATTAAATAAAGTATATAAATAAAGAGCATACCATGTATATTAATAAGATTAAATAAAATATGTTAACTTAAACTATCATATGTAATCATACAAACCTTCATTATGTGATTTCATAATATAATCTATAATTGTATGCATGATTAGTAAGACATCATCAACACTACGACCTAAAGCTTGGTGAATATCATCTATGTCTTGTTGCATATGATGCCATATATAGTCTGTTACCTCATCTTGTGATATATCTGGTTTAATCATGACATGAATTGCCTGTAATGTACAAAATAATTACATGATATATAATCATGACACATGAAAAAAAGCCTCAGTCAGTAACACGATATCAGAAACACATATAACAAATACTATAACACAAATATTATAACACAAATATTGTTCCACTTTTGACAAGCAACAATTTAACTGATCAATCCCACGTATGCCACCTCCGTTGCCATTATTGTCTAACCCTTCTTATTCTGGTCTAATAATGTGTGTTTCATGTAAATAATGTTCAATGAAGTTCACTTCAAGTAAGTGGTTTAAAATAACTTCAATAGCCTTTTGCACCAAAGCGTACTTAAGATGGCCCCCAAAAAGAGGGTGTTGCCCTCAATTTCTGAAGTTTAAAAGGAAAGTGCATCTCATTACCAAAAGAACCCTTTAAAAATAGGTAAATGACACAAAATAGTGAAACGATAGCTGTTATAACCTTTAAAATACACTTCTAGACTAGTACTTCATGATTCATTTAAGGAAATCATGACTGTATGAAGAGCTATTTAGGGTTTCAAAGATCATCCTTCATACCCCTCATGTGAAAATTAAGGCTTAATATTATTCTTCTATACTGCCCATTTAAATTAAAATTCATTGATATAGAAGAATTGTATATTTTTTATACTTTCTCTCTCACCAGATCAAACTGTTAGCAAATAATGTTTTATCTTATTACTTACATTTACATTACTTCTACATCCAAGGTACATAGATAGATGTAGGATCAATCTAGCAGTAGCACAATATGCTGGAGTTAACATCCTTTCTGGTTTAGGACTACGTCCCCTTACGTTTACTCTACCAAGAATATGTCCTCTCATGGTGTTATCTTCCCTGTTTAAACAAATTCAAACAAAAAATAGATTATAAAGGCAGTAGCTGTGAAGGTCTTAAACTTGATTGTATAACAAAAACACGTGAAATTTGAGTACATGTTGCTTTTGACGGTATGAGTCTTCCTAAATGTTTGCATACTCATAGAGATTCTCGAATTCAATGTTTCAGAGAAGTATTTGTTTACTATAATTAGAATTGATAGTTTAACATACACTAAGTATATAAATACAATAATATGTCCAGAAAACAAATTTATCCAAGAAGATAAATTTGAACATTCTTAGTAGAGGTTCAATGCAATGATTTAATGCCAATAATTCAACTGTCTTGGAAAGGTTTTTTATATATTTCTCTTTAGTTCAATTGGTAACCAAAGTTTGGATGAAAGATAAAGATAGGCCACAGGTGCAGGGTTTGATTCCAAATCAAACAAAGCTTATTTTGCTTTAGTTAGAAATGTGTTTTCAATCGATTAAAGGGTTGTAAATAGGGATGGATACCTTAAGGGACAAAACGATACGGGTACCAATGAAACAATACGGTATTTAAAAACATACCGGTACCGATACCAATGAGCAATTATAGTAAAAATTACAATGTTTAACTTCGAATAACAAACACTCAGAATTTATCTTTGTTCCTCCTGTATATAAATAGATATGATAATGAACCAATTAATGGAAGATTTCTATTTTTAATTAAAATGATTGTTTTGTCTTTGATATATTGCATGTCTTTATGTTATTTTGTTAGTTTGGGTTTTGCGGCACACCAACACAAAAAGGTCATATCGCGCCGAATGTAATTGATGATACTATTAATTCAATCGACAATAATGATCTAAAGTCCTATATTTTATGATATATATTTATTTCCTTTAAATACTTAAGTATCTCATATGATAGTAACCATGTCTCTATGACATAATGAAAATAAAACCATCATATATAACATTCTATGCTATATGTTCATTGTTTGACAAGAAAAATCAAACAAAACCCACCCTGTAGCTAGTGTATTTGTTCCAAGTAAATTATGACCCTGTCCACCTATATCTGCCCCACATTTACATCTTGCTACTACAGCAGGTCTTCCACACTAATAATACAATATATAATACAAAAACTATTTGTGCATATGGTACTTAACACAAATATAACCACTCAATGACAAACAACGGTAGTCAGTATTTTATTGTTTGTAACACAAGGTTTTATAAAAACTGACTGATGTATGCGTGTCATTGAACAAGTTAGCTATGACTAGCAGTGATTGCTATATTATTAATATTCAAGGTTATGTGAACCATTGAATACACCTTATACATGTATCACATCTGAAGAACCAGATTCATTAAAAGAATTTTTACGAACTTTTATTGTTGTCAATATACATCAGTTATCATTGTTCGGATATTACAATAACTTGTACTTTCTTGGTCAACAAAGCATAATTACTTTATTAATTTGTTTTTAAACAAAATAAGCCATATTCCAACTTGGTACAATATAAATGTAAATAATATCTAATGGAAACTAGATGGGTTCACTTGGTTTGTATTCAGTGAAATGGTTTCACATAACCTTGACTGATTAAATAGTTTATACAACTGAGTATAGACATGTTTGCACTAACCCTGCATGTTGTATATTTCCTGGATGTAGTCTGTGACCCTCGCCCCCAATAATAGCACCACATTCTCTACAGTTACCAACAGTGGCAGGGCGACCACACTGAAGTATTTTTATACAATATTACTATGTATTATAAAATGACATACAAAACAGCAAAATTTTACCGAGTATTGTTATCATTCAAAGTTAAACTATTCTTGTGCTGTCAAATAATTGAGTTATGATGCTTCCAAGATTCATTCAATCAAATCATAGATGGCAGTAAGTTGACAAAATGTACTGAATCATTTACAGTATCATCTTTTATTACTGGACAAAGTTTTTGCCAAACTTGATAGTTTTATGTAAATGTTCATTACAGAATGTTAAACAAAATATTAAACTGCATTTGGTAGCTTTTATGTTTAAAAACTTTTTTTTATTCTAGCTCAAATGTGAGAATTATTCTTACAATTTATAAAAAGACTGCTTTCTTGTCCCTCAGTACTAAGCAACTGGGATAGTGTCTTGTTCTAGAAAACAGAGAGGTGCGTTTTGGATGTGGTTTGAACAAATGTGAAGCTTGCTACCAAATGTTTACCAGTACAACATTGTAACAAGTTAACAATTGTGGTCACAACTACCACTGGTACGTATTGTTCCTCAAGTGACAGATATACATATATATAGTAATATAGATTATACTTACATCTCCAATGACATATGGATGACCATTGGGACATCCTGAAATAAAAGACATGTTTTATGATTTATTAAATATTACAGTATTAGATTTACAGGTAGTGGTTTAACGATTTTTTACATCTTCTAAATAATATCACAACCCTGTCCAATGTTATATTTTACCTGTGTTGAAGATAAGATAAAGCAGTATTTTCTTTATACAGAATCAGTAGTTATAACAGCAAGAATTCAGAAAGCATACCAATAACTAATGACAATGTTTTTCAAGTGACATATAAAGACCCACAAAATGATCACCAAGGAAAACACTTAACACCAAATTACAGACAGGAACTTCTCTTGTACAAGACTTAAAACAAGTTAATTTTTGAAAATATGACACCATTTGATAAGTGAGATAAGTATTTGATAACACAATGCTAGTTTGTCCATTTACTCGGCTAATAACAAAAAACTATATCATTGACGGAAGTTAGCGACTAGTAGTTGGTTAAAAGCGAAATCCAGAGATTTAGCCTTTCCAGAACAGTATGTAGGTTTACTGACCGCCGTGATATAACCTATACAATTTGTAACTACGGCGTTAAACAGAACAAAACATGGAAGTTTCGTTTACAATATTACTTAATAAAATAAAATAACATACACAATAAATAAACAACAAATTAAACAAAGCAATATAAACGTTCAAAGTTTTCTGTTGTCATATAATTGAGTTATGATGCTTCTATCCTATGATATAGATGTGTGACAAAAGAACAAAGCAGCATTAACTAAACTTACTATAGAATACTGGATTGTGATCTGCTCCAGGTACTTGATTACGTGCCGCCAATAATGCTTCACGAACGTCATCAAGATCATCCTGAGGCATTGTTGGTAAATAATAACCCTGCAATCATAGTTAAAACTCTTCCCACTAATAAAGTGAAAGTTACATGTACCAGCAATTATAAAACAGTCTGATAATTGTTAATATAAATGTATATTTAACTTGTCAGATGTGTGACATTTCTATGCTTAATTGTCTGCTTTACATATATAGTTACTAATGGACAAGTTAATGTTTCCATCTTACTTGTCCATGACCAATGTGGACTTAAAGCTGTGAATATGTACATAACAATATTAAATGATTCATACCATGATTGATAATGTTTTTGTCATATTTTGACAGAAATACATTTAACAATAAAGTACTTTATTTTACACACACACACACACACACACACACACACACACACATATATATATCATTTACTTCAACATATCTCTTAAAATTATTGGAATTGTAGGCAATTGTATTTTGAATCCAAACAAATGAGGTATAACACGATATAAATTATTTAAAAAATCTCAAACAGTGAAAAACCTATATCTGTATATAACAGTGAAACAATTTACCCACACGCGTGTATGTCATTAATAGATCATACTAACCATACTCTATACGCTATAACAGAAGATATATACCGTACTTTCAGCTATAACTATAGAGATATAATACTTACTTGACAATTCTGTGGATTATTTATCAACGCAAGTAATGGTTGAAGTAAAGTTCTATCCCCTTTGAAATGTGACATCACACATAGATAATGTACAATAAGACATTGTATTCCTTGTACACGTAAATCTGTACCAGGCTTGGTAACTAGAGTTTGTAATTGATTTTGTAGAAGATTTAACATCAATGGCTGAAACATCATAATGAACATTTATACACAAAGGAACATAATATGTAATACATTTTTAAACTTTTAACTTAAATATTTCATGATCACACGTAATACGTCAGAGTTAATCAGTAGTATAATATACACTATATTGTCCTAGGTGTATGTTTGCAAAATAAACTATTTAAAATAAAGCTTAAAACACAAATGTTTGCCTTATCCTGTTACAATAATAGAAGAAAACAAGAAACAAAAGACTATTATACCAGATAAACATACATTGTTCTTTATAACATCACATTTGTCAAGGAAGGTAGAGAATGTTTGTTGTACCTTGAAACAAGATAAATAATAAATTAACATTTTAATCATGCTACAATTATTACAGTTAAAGCTTTGTAATGATAATACAATGTACATGATTTTAGCATTAAGTTCATACTGCATGTAGCACTGAAGAGACCATAACTCAAAGTATATTGATAAAACCTTAAGTTAACATTCTGTAAACATAAGCATATTGCTTTTGAAAAGAATGCTTTATTATTTTAGTTGAATTCAAGCTATATATTGATTGAAAAAGCCTAGACAAGAAATATGAATTACAGAATAAAAGGGAAATAACTCTGTAATAAACCATTTGACCTTACACTGACAATATGCCAATGTTTAATGAGTAATGAAGCTACCCAAGGAAATCAGTAAACGATTAGTTTATGAAACAAAGTAGGAAAGAAATTCACAAGAGAAATGCACAGACCAGTCTAACATTTAGTGATCATATGTACCTGTGGTGTAAATATTCACAAAAGAAATGCACAGACGCGGCCATGGATGGAGAGGCAATTATATGTCTAACATTCAGTGATCATATGTACCTGTGGTGTAAATATTCACAAGAGAAATGCACAGACGTGGCCAAGGATAGAGGGACAATAACATTTAGTGATCATCATAATATATACCTGTGGTGTAAGACGTCTCTGTTGTTGATTATGTACATAAGAACATGTTACTTCTCTATGTACAGCTAGTTGTAACATAGTTTCTACTCTTATACCAGCAACATGTAATTCCTTTAAGTATATATGTTATAATTGTTACATATATTATATAAGTAAACATAGTCCTATAATCAATTTATTTCATGCGTAATTACGTTTCCTACAGTTTATGATATAAGTATTCATTTTTAGTGGATGCTTCATATCTGACTCAATAATTCATGCATGAACATATGTCAAGGAAATGTTATTGATAATAAATTATACATTGTATGTATCTAACAAAAAGCATTTGTGATTTATATAAGTAAATGCTTGACAAACTCTAAAAATTGTTCTTAATACATGACAATCTATAACGGTATTGCTACATAGCGCTTTGAAGACATGATATATCTATATATATAGTCCGTGTTATAATAATACAATAAAACCAACCTGTATAGTATCTTCTAAATGCTCTATATTTTCACCCAGTAAAACTTTAGTTAGAGACTCACGTAGTCTGGTATAAGAATCACCGCATACAATATATCTATCTGATACTTCAACAACCTTTAATAATATACACTGTATTATACAATCAGTTTTCATGCCACATATATCTACATAGTAACACTAGTGACAGTCTTTGTCACAAAACCAGGTTTTCCTGCTAACAATGTAGTGATGCACAGAAGGATTTTTTAGTTTATCAAATGGAGAGGCATAACTGTCAAAAAACACAAACCACCAACAGTATGTGCCAGAATAACTGATTATGATACTTCTTTGAAAGTTTGGCCGAAAATCCTCTGAGAAATGTTAGGGTAGTGCACAGAGGAATTGTCCTACACCGGAATATTCATTGACAAAACTGTTCACCAAAACCATCATATCAATTTGATAACCAGAGTTTACCGTTAGAAAACTTCAAAACAAGTGTCAGTCCCTCCACGAAAGTATTTGCAATGGTTTAAAATTCTTTCATAACGGTAGTAAACAAATTGTGATATATATTTTGTTAACTCTCTTAACAGTTTAAACAAAATGTAATTATTGTAAGTTTTACAACCATTTATATTAAAACACTTTATCATTTCATTCAATATGAATAGTATACAATAACATTAATCTAAAAAATAATTAATCTATATTACTTGCTAACAATCAAGTGACATCTCATACGTGATCAAATCCTAGTTGTGATAAAAGCAAACCTGTTGTCTATTGATATCCTGTTGACCACCAAGCCAGTTTATAAAGCCATAAGGACAGTTACAGGCCTTCTGATACATTTCAATACCATAATTTCTACATAAATACTTCAACGCATATATTCTGAAATAGAAAAGAAATAACAAAAATATTACATAATTAACTCATTAAAATGGTATACATTGTATACAGGTATAAAAGATGCAAGTGTGCCATGCTCAACAGACTTAATAAAGCAGCAAGTGGCCAAAATAATGATACTTTGTAACATCCGTAGGATTTATATATCACTTAATGTCCCGTTCTTTATCATTGAAATCTATGTAGGGTATTCTGTTCTACATTTTTTCATATCTTTTGGTCAGGGTAAACCTCAAATGTTCAATAAAATCAACATGGGTATAAATTTACGAAAAACTTAAAAAAAGAGTAATGATAGACGTATCTTTATATTCAGTATTTTTACCAACCTGATCCACTTTATACGGGACTCTTCACTTAATCTTTTAGCAGCATTCAATACACTTATCATTCTTGGATCAACTTGTCTTCTGTCATCTCCAGATTGTAAAAATTTGGCAACATACTTCATAGCAACAGATAAACCCATTCTAGCACCAGCTAATGCATACAATTTATCCACATTCAGTTCCTCTTCATTAATATTGTCTTTAGCAAATTTCAATTCTCTAAGAGCACATTCTGATTCATGATACTTTCCTGAGTCAACTGCATTTGCTTCTTTCACAAATTTGTCCTTATGAAGATAGTAACACATAATCACATAATGGTTATTTTTATTTCAAATTGATCGGTAAAACTTGATCATAGTCTGATTTCGAACAAAAATAACTAAGTTTTCGCCTCACAAGAAAATTTATAAATGATGGCATATTAAGCTCACAAAATGTCTGTTTGTTGTTGAAATACTCTGAATGAATGTTTTAAAAGAGTCGTTGTATAGGCTTTAAAGAACTTATAAATAAATGTATTGATTGTATCATAGATAATGACAAGGCTTTAATAAGTTCACTTATTAATTATTCAGTATATATAGGTACATCATCCATTAGTAAAAAATAAAATATAAATATTTCAAAAACAATGATCGATAAAGCAATTTACCATTACTGTAACAATATGCACACAAACAGCTAAAATAA
Source organism: Mactra quadrangularis (assembly GCA_025267735.1). Lineage (NCBI taxonomy): Eukaryota > Metazoa > Mollusca > Bivalvia > Venerida > Mactridae > Mactra > Mactra quadrangularis. Next base: position 46,312,983 of record CM046309.1, read on the forward strand.
ATATGGTAATATAATTTAATAATTACCTCAATACATTGTATTACCAACAAACTTAATTCTATATAATGTTGATTATCACCATCCTTCCTTATAAATTGATCAGCATGCATAAGAAATCGTTCTAAATATGTTTGTACATGCTCTTCACTGAAATATAAAATGTATATCTAACTTGAGACAGTTTACCCAATACAAGTAATACAGTTTTGATAAATTTCATTCACATACTAAACTTAGAAATGAAAAATCAATCTTTGAGTTATTTTTCTCCAGGAAACTGCTTTAATGCTATGATAAAAACAATGACGGGCTATACAAAATAGACCAAAAAGATGATAAAACTTGCCAGCAATTTAAGAATACAAGATTGTTGTTAAACATTTATGTTTTCCTCCTTAGAGGAACAATTTAAATAACCAATTTCTTAACTGCCCCCGCCCCTGAGAGAAACAATGAAAAGGTCAATACCTAGTATTCATCAACAGTTGTAATAGGAAAGATCTAAATACTGGATTAGGATCTATACCAGTATTAAACACTGTCAATTCTCTTGTATAACGTTTGTCTTGTTTTCTTGAAGTAAAGAAAATATATCCAAGTAACTTTTCAACCACTTCTTCAGATGGTGAGGTATTGTCAGCAAAACATAATTGTGATACAATATCCATAAAGAATGTATTACAACGTTTCTGATAGTTGGTTAGTTTCTCTATGGCATCACTGAAATACAAGTAATAGTAAATGCAGCGTATAATTCTTTACTTTGCTTTTTTATTGAACTATCAATGGTCCTGAAATATAAGGCAGTGAAAACATACATTCTCGATAATAAATCGAATCTTATTTTACAGTACCTTAATATATATAGTTCTATATCATGTAAGAGACAAAATATGAATACCAACTTAAACCTTATAGTGACGATACAAACATATTTTGATAACGGGTTTAACCATTCTGAAGCACATGTATTGAGAACTGAACACATATAATTAATAGGGAACTTAAGACATACATCTAGGTAACATGGTACTCATGAGACATTATTTATATTATTCTGGTATATGGCCATTCTGACCTGAGTTTTCAGAGATTTCCAAAAATTGATCAAATTATTTCATCTATATTTCAATACACGAATTTGTTTCCTAAATGTGTAATAAACCAGAATGGTTAATGTAAAATGAATGAATGTAAATTTTAGTATGTTAAGTAAAATTTTCTTCTTGGTTTTTGAAGAAATGACATTTATAGAAATAGTGAACACACAATAGATGCCAGATATTCACTCTCATAACAAAAGCTAACCCTCAGTTGAGCTAAAGAATACATGTATTAAAATCACCGGATCACAAATAAAAATTGTTTTTAGCACCACATTTCATTATAATCATGATAAAATATAACTTCATGGAACATATCAAAAAACTTACTTGTTTTTACTTTGTCTGACATGTTTCCTGTCTTCTTGTAATGATTGATGACATTTAGGACATCGTGTGTCCCCCAATATCAGGATTTCATTAAAACATTGATCACAGAGTGTGTCATTACATGGTAATGTTATAGGTGGTCCCTCTAATACAACCTCACATGAACAACATCTCACTTCATTCCTAAAAGATACAAATATAATGGCTAAAGTTTTATTTACTAAAGGTCTTGACAACAATGGCAGTTATTAACAAACTATTTTGTAGAAAATGTTGATACACAGAGTATAAAAGTTAATGATTGAAATGTGAGTCAAACAATTTGAAAAATAATAATATCTAATCCAAGACAATTTTTATAACATTTACAGAAGTAACATTAAAACTGACATTTCTTATTAACTAAGACTTGGTTTACAAATCCAAGCTGTCTTCAATCCTGGCCTAGTAGTAAGTTTATGATTTCTGACATCTGTACCTCTGATGCAGATGTGGATGAAAAATGGCAGTAGATATATTTCGAGACTAAACTCCACAATGGTAGGTAGGTGCAGTGATCTCATTCTCACTAGTTTTGTAGTCAACTACCATACCTACTGAGCTAATCTGACAGTTTCAACTAGATGAAGCATCTCATGGAAATACTAGTATGTAAATCTAAACAATGGCTATATAGACAAATTATACTTTAACACAAATTAACAATATAACAAACACATGTATAAATGAAACTATACCCCAAATACTGTTTCATCGCTTGTTTGTTACAACCTTTTAAAAATTTCTCCAAAGAATCTAGTGATTTTTTTTCTTTTAAATTTGCATCATCACGCATTAACTACATAATAAGAAAAAAAAACCATTAAACATAAATAAGTAAGCTATTATTTCTCAATGTCTTTTTACATGTATAATTAAGTGTAAACAAATATAATAAAATGCTTTTAAAATTATACTTTCAATTATTTGAAAGCTGTTATTACGAGATTTAAAACAATACAAAGTATAAGCTTACAAAAATCTAATTTGACCAATTTGCATCATTAAGGGTTGAAATAAAATCATCTGAAAATAGTATTTCAATGTTAAGGAGAATAAGGGCAAAAGTTCAGCCAAAGTACCAACCAGATCAATTTTACTTATGATTAACTCACCATTTGATTGTATCAACAAAATTCTAGGTATAAGAAACTTGAAACAAACTAGACAATAACATGGTAAGGTATCATTTTCTTCATCAATGTAAACTTGTTTGATTCAGAATTACTGGGTAAAGCAAAGCATTGTCATTATTTTAAATCCAATATCAGATAATTTACAATTGTTGAAGAGACAAAGAGTTTTAATATCTAGATTTATCAGGAAATGTTATACTCACAGTCCAAAGTGGCATGCAGTGTCTAATAGTAATTGTATCTTCCGTTTCTGATGCACATATATGTTCTAAAAATAACTTGACAACCAGAACTCTGCTCCATAGACCCCTGGTAAAAATAAAATAACAACAATCAGTAATAAATTTCTTCAAATGTTTTTTACAAATCATTCCTAATTTACATGTACAATATTAATGTTCCACAAGTTTATTTTCGGACGAAAAATGAGGAGGAATCAAACACATAAATTGTGTTATATATGTCATAAAACATTTCAAAGGAAATTATTCCAGCATACTAAAATCTTTTTTATTACGCAAATACCCAAACCAGAATTTCCACAAACAAGAAACAAGTTGACAAATGAACAAACAGACACATACATTGACTGACAATAGCAAATACACAAGTCACAAACTCATAATTCGTTTGGAGTATAAATAGCAAGTAATACTGGCATATCACCAGATTAAGACCATAACGCATATAAAATGGTACTCAGGCTTTTAATATCATAATTGTATTATAAGACAAAAACCAGTTCTTAATGATTAGAAAAAAACATATTGTGGAATTAAGTTAATATCAGTACAAATATCTAATAATTGCCTTTTAAAAATAATTATCAAACTACATAATTTGCATACCTTTGTACTGCTGATATGCACTTAACAACCTTATTAGTTTGAACCAAACAATCAACTAAAACATTTAACGCATCTTTTCAGTCATCAGGTATACACAACACTTGGTTTATTTGAAAAATATGCAAGGTTATACTTTAACTTGATATGCATCAACTTTCAACATACAAGACAACAACTGAACAAATCTTTCTCCGACAAGTCTAAGAATTAAAATGGAAGCAATGGCATTTAAAATTTCAAGCACAATAACCATTACAGTACGTATGATGATAGATCACTATGATAATAATTACCTAGCTCTATGTACAGACTGGTAACTATGAGCACCATACAGTTTAGGTTCTTCATTATAAAGACTTATAACTTTCTCAATTACAGGTCGATATCTATGTACTTTATTTAACCAATGTGACTGTCCACTTTGTTCATCTAGATCTTTACGTTTTGGTTCAAGGGTTTCAATTAACATACACAGAGCAGCAAATGTCTGAAAATTAAATACTTGATGTTATAGCTTACATGTACATGTATATGAGTAAGTAAATTGAACGATACACTTGTTGTAACATTGTATATGAGCTATATAGCAAACCAAACAAATATTGGCTGTTTACAAGGTCGGTATATAGTTTCGCAATGCATCAATATATTATGTTACTTCAGTGTTATTACAAGAAGGTTAAGCCGCGGCAATGGGATAGTGGTTAGCATGTCAGACTTCAAATCCGGAGATCGCGGGTTCGAACCCGGTCGCGGTAGGTCATACCATATACATGAGTAGTCGTGGTAGGGTGGGTTAGTACTGGTGATAGCAAAGTGTCCAGGAAACCTATAGTAGGAAGAGCTGGACGACGTATATGTGACCTAAATATGTGTTGAATAAAACGTTAAACCCAATTAAAAAAAACAACACAAAAAAACCCGAAGGTTGAGCAGCATTTTAAATCTATGAATGATCTAAAGGGATGAAACTTATCATAACCTCACAGATAATAGAAAGAAGTGAATCAAACAGTATCATTATGTCATGTCACTTATAATATTGTTTTATTGACAGTATTACATTAAATTGTAATACATCCTGATGCAAAAATCCTAACTGTCTAATTTTTATGAATAAAATATGACTTTGTTTTTCTTTTTTATAAATATACTGAGTAAAATGCTGTATCAACACAGTTTATGTTTTTATGGCAGCCAGCTCACCTAATTTAGCTTTGCTGGACCATTGTCTATCCCGACCCTTCTCAAGGATGGAAATTCTCCATACATCTTATTAATGGAAGAAAATTGACATTATTGTAGGGAATTGCTGTCTCGGGTTAAATTCGAACATGTACCCCCAACAGAACACTAGTTGTAGGCCTTGGTGCTCTACACAGATGTAAAAATGGCAAACATTTAATAATTGTACATGTTGTTGAAATATGTTATTTTTAATGAGTATATCATCACTTTATCAGACTCAAATGCACTTATTCACATTTAAAAAATGCATGATTTGATTAATGCTACAAGTAACTTATTTAGACTTACAAATTCTTGTTCTTTAAACATATCATGTTGAGGATTGTCGTGTTTTATTGTCATTATGATCTCACTACATTCAGGCCATACACGGTTCATATCATGAAAATAAGTTAATCTTCTAGATAGGTATTCGTATGCTATATGTACATGTATTAGACTATATATAAGTCCATTATATGTTGTATCATTCATCATCTGTTTAGCTTTGTATAGTACTGACTGACATACAAGCTGAAATAATAAATTGTAACCACAATTATAGTTTATATTAATCAACAATATTCTAGAATAATCATTTAACAATTTTAAATCAATTGTGTCCATGATAAATCACCAAATACAAATGTATATCAACAACAGTTAAATATTCTGAGGACAACCGCAATCCTTGAATTAAAGATCAATGAAAACATAACACATAAAACAAAACATTATTACTATACTAATATCTGTAAACAGATATCCTATAGAGCGCTGTAGAACAGTATCTCTAAGGTACTTCACGACTCTCATCTAGATGAAACAATACAAATAGCATCTTGATTTCGTAATTTCCATTTCTTAATTAAAATGTGCGAGCAAATTGCACGGAGGTAATATTCACAGTCTGTGATTGGACGGCTCTTTTCAAATTTCGCAACTTAGACAATGAAAACTAAAAATAACGATTGCATCATTAATATTATAAGAGAAAAGGTCACATGAACGTGACACTCATAACTAAACAGACAGATTTTTAATTAGCAAGTAGGCTAAGACTCAGAAACTGAGAATTTAAGTTCGGGTTTTAATCGGATTGAAATCAAACAAATATTAAATATGATATGATGAGACAATAAAAATGAATATAGTGAATGTATACAAAATATTAGAACAGTTTGAAAAGATACTAAGTAGAAACATTTATGTACTAAATGAATTTAATATGATTTTAGTTAGAAATGATATAATAAAGTATTATAACCTGATGTTCATATTTAGATGATGCATTATAAACAGTATGTATAAAATCTTCAGTGTACTCTTTCAATGCATCATCTAGAATAGAATCATTTGTATAGCTCTGTAAAGTTGTACCAATACAATCACTTCTTAATACTCTCTCCACTTTTTCTATTTCTTCTTTTATTTCTTCACCATCACCTTTATTAATAATGTATATATGAATTATTAATAAAACTGCCAAATACGTGTAGCTAACATAAGTAACCAAGAATATAAGAGTATAAAATGAACTGTTTCTAAATAATTTAAAAAAAATTAAAAACCGACTTGTTTCTTAACTACTATAATCACTTCATTCATCACTTATCCTTACTTTTCATTAGTATAAATTTCATCATTTTCATATTTTACCATCTTTAACCAATTACAAATATATCATTCATAATTATGCATGTGATTGTGAAAGGCTTTTAGGCATATATTCAAAATGAAAGAGTGCTATACAAATGTGGAATATATTAACAATAACATAAATACTCAAGTACAAATGTATACGACCTTACTATATTCCGATGAACCAAAGTTACATAAATAAAATGAAAGTGAGTTTTTGTTTTGTTTTGTTTTGCTTTTGTTTGTTTTGTTGGGCTTAACGTCGTTGCAACACATTGCATAGGTCATACAACGGCTGTCAGTTAACCAAATGACTCCTCGTGGAAAGGCTAAATCTCTTGATTAAGTTGTTAACAAACTACTAAGCGCATACTTTCGTCAGTGACTGACAGAGAGAGAATGACCGTAGAAATAATTTCATGCACAAGCTCCACGAAAAAATGCCCCGCCCGGGATTCAAACCCACGACACCTCGATCATTAGACTTGTGTTCTACCAACTGAGCTAGCCGGGCGATTTAAGTAAGTTTTTAAACAATGGATTACCTTCAACATCTTCAAGATGATTTGTAACTTTTGTCACTTTAATAATCTCAAATATTTTCTGTATTATTATCCATGAAAATGGAAATCTTGCAGGAAAGTAATGTCCCTCACATCCTGTTGCATTGACAACAACTTCTTTTAAATCACTTTGTCTAGTTGGTGATTGTAAGTCTTCATACTGAAACAATTAACATATTGAATATATTAGGAACTAGAAATTGGACATAGTTACTTGATAAAGGCTTAGTTTTTCTAACAAAAAAGCCTCATGTAAAATAAGTTTACAAAATAATTAATTAAGGAAATAAATCCCAACTAAATGAGATCTAAGGGTAAATACATTCAGATTTTTAGTCAGTGATAATGTGTTAAAACTACAAATAAAAGAAATCTGTTCTGTTTAAGAAGCAAGATGAAAACTAATCATTGTATTAATTCTTCTATACATACATGCATCATGATTTATTTATATTACGTAAAGAAAAATAACAAAACAAAATATTATACCTGTAACTGGATAGAATCTTTTGAATTCAGAAAGCCAAGCCATAATCTTTGTTTCCATGGCAATGTTTTATCATTAAGTATCTTAAGATTATCATTAGTATCAAGACAAGCAATTACTCCAGCCAATATAGGAGCAATCTTACTTTCTAATGTCTGTAAACAGGATCGTCTAAAATATAACAAATAAAAACTAACACTTCACAAATATGACCTTGTATTGCTACTCCAGATATTGTTCTAACATTTTTCCTAACAAACTTACAATCATGTAACAATACACATTCACCGGTATTCAATAGTGATTTCTATTATGTAAACTGACTATTTCTTTATGTAAACATAGTTATTATAATTTTGAAACTAATCTAAATGTACCCTTACTTTTCAAACTTTCTGGCAATAACCTTATATTGTATTTTTCTGTAGGAATATACAAAAAACTTATGGTTGGAAGTTTTGAATACATCAGTATCAGAAATAAACATGTATAAACAAGATAATCATACCTGAATGTTCCAGATTTGTTAATACTTTCATTAGATGCAGCTTCATTAACTAACCAATGATGAGCCATATCAGCCGTAAGAGTCTTGGATTCTTTCTCTTGTAGAAGCTTGGCAATCAAACTACACAGTCCTCGTAAGAAAGATGCTTGGTCTGGAATAATAAATTTATTTACATCATTGCCTTCCTCTTTAACTATATTGACCTCATGACATGAGACCTCGCCTTTAGTAATTATAAGTTTAGGTATCTACTATCATAGATAGATAATATGTACACAAATATAAAAAAGAACGAATTTGAAGTTATAAGTACAACATAATTGTTTTAGCCTTATTAAGTGTAGAATCAATACATTAGTCATAAACTCAAGTGTCGACATAATACTTAATGAATTAAAAAGAGTGTACAATACTTTAAATTATGTCTTACCAGAATTTCCCAAAGAGTATATTTGATAATGAAACTATCACTGGTATGAAATAATTTAGATAAGTTAATACATTATCTTACCTCCTGTGTGTTCTTGATGTAATAATGTAAGTACCAATGCTACTCTATCTGTTTCTTTATTTGTATTCTCTTTCTTATCTTTAACCATACATAATGCAGCTTGTACACACTTTAATATTAAACTTTTAACATTAAGTCTTCTTGTATTCACCCCAGTATGTCTGGTAGATTCACCAACAGAATTCAAATCTAACAGTACATCATTCAGTTGTAAAGGATCATTATTATATTGAGATCTATCACTAACTTCTACATCATGTTTTACTCCTATATCTTCTGTGTCCATTTCTTCAAGTTCATTTGTACTACAATATAGTTATTACATGTTATATCAATTAACTTGAACTTTTAAGAATATTATAATTACAGATCATAATCAATGTGACCATATAAATAATTGTCATAAAATATACGCAAATCTAACATTATACTCAACATTTAATGATAATAAACTGGAACTATGTATGCTAATCATCATTAGACAGTCAAGTTATATCAACTATAATATAAACTGCCTTGCCAAGAGTGTTTAAAATCTATTACAACTTGCACACGTAATGTTATAACTTTTCACAAAGAGGAGGTTGAATCAGTTGTAGATAATTTTGATGAAATTAATATCTACTAACAGCTATACACGCACCAATATAGATATTTCACCATGCGTAAAACTGTTTATGCTTATGTATAAAGAGGTATATTTATTGACCTCTATTTTGTTTGGATAATAAACTGTGAACCAACACTGAATTATAAATAACAAACTGCTTCCCTTGGAAACAATGATGTTAGCAGGAAGTGTGTCCCCTTTATATAAAATCTTCCAAACATATGATATTAGGAATGTCAACCGGAGTCCGAATATCCGAACGTTTGGTTTATGATTTGGTATCCGAATCAATTTTGACATTCGGATATTCGTATAAAATATTTCAGTTGGTTTTAAAACTATGATAATATACAAAAGAGTTGAAGTAAAAGGATATCAACTGAAATAATGAATGTTTTAAACATCTCATACTTACCTGGTTGAAATTTCTTCATCAATTTCCATTGGTACTGTATCATTTATAGCACCACTTATTAAACCAGCCACAGATTTTCCCTGCATATCTCTTAAACTTGGCATATCCATATCTTCAGTGTATAAGTCATCAATATGAGCGGAATGCCAAACACCACACTAAAATATTACGGAAAATGTCAGCATGAACATTGTCTCAAATGCATCAATAACTACATGATACAATGATACAATAACAAACAGTAAGAACAATATTATTCCATCTATTCTAAAATATTAAACTTTGAAATGTGAATGTATCTACAACAAGCAATCGTGAGACTGATTTAATGCTTCATGTCATTTGAAATCATTTATAAGTAAACAATTCACTTACAAGTATTTTTATCTGATAGCTAATTAACATTAGTAATGCCAGCTAGTACAATGCAGTGTGAAGAAAAAAAAACTTCATCAGGAAATAAAAAAACAACTTTTTTATAATGACAAGACCAGCCAGTTAAATATTTAAACATATAAAGTCATACCTGAAAACCAGTAAAAGTAGCCCCTCTAGGTAGTTGAACTATAAATACAACATGTATTGGTGCTTGTATTTCATCATGTAACTTCTCAAATTCATCCAAAATACAATATCTAGCACATGCTATCAAGTTAGCATTAATATCACCAGAATCACATTGTATTATCATTAGGCTAGGTTCTCTATATGTACATCTAATATGTTGTCTAAAATCATCACAAACATACATTGTATACAATTTGAATCAAAATATCCATTCAATACTCGAGCCCTCGGTAAAGCCACTTGATATCATTCAATATATTGTAGAACAACCACAAATGTATGACGTCATTAGCAGTAACACTATATAAGTATTAGGCAGATATTTCTTTCTTGAATCAGAATTTAGAATACAAGTCAATCCTCAACGTTGATAGTATTGTGCTTTAATAATTAACATTATCCCCTCACGTAATTTCTTTACTATATAGCCTAATGTGAGGTCACCGGGTGATAATCCGTATTATTATACCTCACTGGAATTTCCCTATGCTAAAGCCCTATACCGGAGCGGGTGTTTTTTTGTTCGATCACATTGTTATATTACCCGCTATCTAAGGGAGACCACCTATTAACAATTAGTAGCCATGATTTACAAGTTACTTCCCTTAGTTTATAAATAATTCAGTTTTTATTGTACTGATAGTTGTCTTTACTGTGTTGTTATTTGTTGTTCAATAAATATTTACATGTTACAGTTTTGTTCGGTATAATACAACAAATAACACATGGCAGTGAAGGTGACGGTACAGATTATCAACCCTTGGAAAAAATATCAACCTCGGCTAGCGCCTCGGTTGATAATATTTCCATCTGGACATCACCCATCGACCCGCTTGACATAACCTATCTGCCAGCTTAATGTGATAGGAGACTACTGCATTGGAGATTGCTTTTTATATTCCTAATTTATCCGTATAAATACAAATTTTTATTATATAATTTCGTGTAATTAGCAGTGATTGCTCTACTTCTACTAGGTGTAATGTGTACAAGTAAGGTGAGAAAATTATGTTGCTAAATGTGCAAGCTGCACTTAAGTATAGTTAAATACTCTCTTGGCATATTGATTAATAAATAACAGAAGCTTGATGTCCAGGAGTAATATCTGTATAGTTGATGAAGGTGTAAACCTTAGATTAAAAATGCAATGATTTTGTTGCACTAAAGATAAAACTTACATAATCCTATTTGTAAATTGTTGTTCTGTATCAAATGATGATAATGTTTCTAACAACAATATTTTGTCTGTTGGTATTTTAGTCACTTTAGATACATCTTGTTTATGAACAGCAGCAATCAACTTGGAATGGGTAGTCAACTAAACAAATAAGAAATTCCTTTACAATTACATGTTTTAAAGTCATTACACATTCACACATATAACTCTTTTACAATAAACAAGATGATAATTCAAGTTTAAACTTATATTATGATTAATGAACAGTTTTAAAAGGTCAGAGAAAGAGCACTAATTTCTTAGTACATTTTGGTACTTTCATCTTTGGATTATAATGTTAATACAAAATAAAACACGACTGATTGCCATTTAACGGATTTCACACAAATTTATGTTACAAATTTGGAATACACCTATGAGATGACAATATAAAGTTATAATTTAAATAGTATAACCTGGGTCTACAGTATAATGACAGAAAATACATTCAAACCTGAGCAAATAGGGCTTTGCCTTTGTTCTCATTGTTTATCTTTGTTTCTAGATATTGTATTAAACTTTCATGTGACTGTTGTTTATTGTAAATATCATTAAACATTTTGCTTTCATCTCTTGATAATTCACTTTTTTCTAGTTTCACCAATGATTCAGGAGTAGCACACCATAACAAACTACATTTAGCATCATGTAGAACCTAGAGATAGATAAATAACATATAAATTAAAGTTCAAATTCCCTGGTTGTAAATCTTTGATTTTAAAAAAATATAGGTAATTATAAAATATTATCTCAACTTTCGCGACATTTGGTCATCAAATAACGGCGCAATACGAATTTTAACTCTTGGGCGTAACACACCTGCATAAAGATGCATGAGTTATTGTTCGTGACCGGAATCGGTATGACGTCATCGTAGTTTTGCATTTTGATAGCGGCTATTAGAAACACAGGTAAAAGATACAATGTTTCCTTATTATAGCATATATAGAGAAGGTATAGATCGATTTTTAAATAAAAAGTATTTTATGTAGAATAATCCTTTCTAAATCGAATAGCGAAAGAATTTTTTGACGATCGCGCATTATTTGTGAATGTGGTGATGATTAAAAAACTGTGACCGTTGAACAGGTGTTTGAGACCTTTTTTTTCTCTATATATTATAGTAAGGAAAATTTGTGTCTTGTGCTTGTAATTAGAAATAAATGCTAATTAAAGAATTGCTATTTACAACTTAGTTAGTATTTACTGTTTGTTAATGTCTGTTTTTTCTTACGACTCTTCTGTAATACTTTCATGATATCAATTTAAGTAAATATGAAGTATTAGTTCGGAGCCCATATCCTTATGAAAATGAGAATTTATTACTTACAGTTGATCATGTGGTTTCAGATTTCTTCAGTACCATTTCTGATTATCACAGAATGTTTAAGCATCAATTCCGATGCAACTTATGTTTTAAAAAACTTTATTATAATGGTTCATAAGAATTTCATCTTAGCTCGAGGGACTGCACTCACTTTGGTTTCAAAATAGATTAAGATAACTTGTTCCAAACGACCACAACTCGACGACGAAGAAAATAATTTCATATCGTATGTGTAGTTCGTAATAATTCCCTTTATTATATGCTTTTTCGTATTTCCCATTGAGAATTTAAGTTTCAATAAAATCACATAATATATTTTTTCTCTTCGGTAAATTCAACTGTTTATATATTTGTCTTACAAACTAGTAAAACATAGAGATATTAGCGTCGCCAAATGACTTCCGTGAAAAACAATTAATATCAACTCCGATTCAAATGATTATTTTCTTACATCATTATTCAGACCAATATTAACTATAATTAACAAGTATATAATAGACGATAGCCTTTTGACAGGTCATGCGTAACTAATGCAACTTGCTGGCGGTGCGATCTTAGTCTATATTAAGGACCAATTAGTCCAATAACTAAGGACCTTAGTCCAATAAATAGAGGTTCAAAGCGGGATTTTTTTGTCATCTTGTATGAATTTATCGTTCCCTGTGGGGAACCTCACAAACTAAATCAACATATTCAAAGTTAGTGGTACGTAAGAATAATTAACAATTACTCGTGTGTGACACCAAATCATTGATATTATTGCGTATGTTTCCATTGACACGGACTATCAAATCCTAACACGTGTTGGCTGTCACTCTTGCGTTGACATTAATATACAAAGTACGTACCGCACCCTCAATCAATTTCAACATTGTCTCACAGCCGTCATGCTGTGAATTCGAAAGAAATTTTTAATCTGCCGACATATGTTACGCGATATATTGGAGATAAGGTAAATGTTTTGCAGATGACCGTTCAGGCGAACAAGGTCAAATTATGCATTAAAATATTTTTTGTGTGCAAGATAGCGAGGTTTATAATTACGGTCTCATTGTTTAATATAATTGCACAACCAGCCAAAGACATTCGATTAATTTTTTTTCAATGATTTTTAGACGCGACGCTATTTTCAAACTAATATTTATTGCACAAAACTTTACGAAACAATTCGAGTAGTATTCTCTGCACAACATTGCTGTCGCCTGATTTTCCTTTTTTCGTCTTTGGTCGCTTGTGAGAAAAAACACGTGGTACAATATTATCTTTTCAAAAAGGAAATTCGCGTTCTCCGCACGAAGTTGATATTTTTGGCAAGTATCTGTCAAAAAATGACGAGATCATAACTTTACAAAGTCTAAGTTATTTCTGGCAAGATTTTTTCAATGTTTCCCCTTTCACTTGGTCATCATGTGGAAATCAAGAAAAAACGCGCTTGGTCTCGACCAGTTTTAGACTCATTCAATATAATGACTTATTCAATTTACTTACTTTTTGAACCCTTTATCACGCAAATAAAAAGTATATCACAAATACCTACTTAATATCTTGGAATTGTGCGATGAATGCAATCAGATGTAAAAAGCGCTTTATATTATTATAGCCGAGTTCTTTAATTATTTTATATAAAATTAAAAAGTCATGTAGAAAATGTAATAATAAATAATAAAAATGCATACTTAATTTCAAAATGTTTTTGCGACTGATTAATTGACAGACGTGTATATATTACAACCCATTGACTGTTATAACACAATTTAATCGATAGGACTACGATGACGTCACACACGGTAGAAAATGCGATGCTGTACTATCGGCTACATTGATACAGGTTTAAATCAGAGTTAAATATCTCGATATATACATTCTTTACATGCGTTAAACGTTGGTGTATGCTTAGATACAATAGAAATACGTAGTATTTCGATGTTTAATCGTTTTTTATGTCCTTCGATGAATTTGACCTTTAAATATATTTTTTTCATTACTGTTAACAACTACCGTCTTTACTGGACATATTTCACATAATTCAATCTATTACAAGGTTAAGACAGATAAAACAGATGGTGCTAACCAGATATAATATGTGACATAGTAAGTACATTTGTATCTAATTCAATTAAAAGTTGAAATACTTGTTATCACATTCCTCTTACTTCATGTATTATAAACAATACTAGTTCCTTACATTATAACCCGTGCATTTGTTATAGTAAGATTCATCAACATGAAGATAATCTACTTATACACATAATGATGTCATTGTCACATTTAGTCGGTTTTTTGCCTGATAAAATAATACATAAACTGATTGTCAAACATCCACATAATACTCTTAACTATAGTAACTTGCAAGTTTTGTAACAGTTTGGTAGATATAATTACAGACGATTGAAGATAGGGACAGTAATAAACTTAATAAAACAAATATAGGAGAAGACAGCCATACGAAAATAGACAAGTCCAGTCACTAGTTCTTCAAACAGCAAATAATAACAGATTTCATTTCTTACTTTGGTACATTTTTCCTCATAATCTGTAACATCATTATATTTGTCCCATACATTTAAAACTATGGCAGAACATGTGTCGTCATGGTAACCAATAAAAACATCACCAACTTTTGTCTCAGAATTTGGTTTGCTCCTACAGTGAGTAGAATAAATTTGATAAATTTCTACTGAGATAAAATAGATATACCTATTTCTACAAGACATTAGTATCACTTGGCTATAAGTATTATAAATTCTTTAAAAAGTTTGGTAATGTTTGATATAAACGTATAATACACTTAGCTTAAGGCTACAATTTTAATTTAGTGCATTAAAGACCGTGCGACGAAAGAAAGTACAACAAATTTGAATCTTATCTTCGAGTCATCATTTAATTAACTTGCTTTAGTTTAACTATACATGTATATGTACAGATATTCAGATCAATATCAACAAATGTTGTAGGTATATAAACATTATACTAACCTTAAATTGTAAGTTGGAGTCTGTGTAACAAAATTCTTAGCCCATACTTCAAGTTTCTCTACAACATTTTGTTGTTCCTCTGTTAACATTGTATGTATGTTAAGAAAATGTTTCTCTAACCTATTTATCAATGGTATAGGAAACTTATCATAAACTGTCTGCTTCTCAGCTACTACAATCAACCTATAAGTATATCACAAAATCACATAAACACAAATGGAACATTTTATTATGAACTATCCAGTGGAATATCGGGATTTATCGGTGATATAAAAATCAATATTTCACTGTTTTGAAACAATGCAATTTTTAAAAAATATTTTCACTGTTTGGATGCGCCGTTCTGGAGGCATATCAAATTCAAACAATAAATAACGCCAGTTTGAAGCATATAATAAACAGAAAAAAACTTGTTTATTTTGGTGTTAGACCTATTCATTTTACTCGTGAGTTAAGGATATTATATTTTCACTTTTAACTATGCCACTCATGAAAATATTGTATCCTTAGCTCACTTATGAAATAAAAATCAATCTTACACTGAGATAAACAAATATTCTTTATGTCGGATATGTCTTATAAACAAACATTACTTGAACTGAAAACGGTGGGCAAAGAATGGAAAAAGATTGAAAAAAAAATGATTTTAAATATACATATGAAAACATGCAATAGAATACAATATAAAGGTATGTGCGCAAGTCTAGAAGAAATTTTTCTTTGTCACCATAAACATCAATATTAATATCTAGCAAAGAAATTGATGCTGCATTGTAGTGTAAATGATTATCACAGTTAATCACTTTTAGAAGTATTAAATCTTTATATAATGATCTGTAATCTAACAAAATAATTATTCATATTATAACGATTCTAAATTACATAATATCCTTTAATATAACAGAATATATATTTTAATAATTACCTAAATTTCTTATGAACTGGACATTTGACTCTGTGTGTTCCTAGACCAAGATCAACGTATCTTACTCCACCAAAATAGACATAGTATTGATTGAGTGCATCATATAAACTTTCATATAAGTTCTCTAAGTTAAGCAATACCACTGTATTACCAGTCTCCATACATACTTTGATCTTGTTTATATTACGACAAACCTGTCAATTTATATAATCCATATTATATTAACAAAACGACGGTACAATGGAATTTTGATATCTGAATGGAAAAGGGAGCATTTAAAGTTTGCAATAATATTTGTCGAGTCAGTGTTATAACCTATAATCTACCTCTTACATTCTAGAATAAGAAACTTAAGAAAACCATTCTAGGACAAGACACTTGGGAAACTGCTCAATACAAAAATGTGTTGACTTCAAAATAATAACAACTAATGAAGAGATAATAAATGTAGATCACTTTGTTTTATTAAATGAAGTACACAGATATGTACCTGAGTGTATTCCTGGTCACTTCTAAAACTACTTCCAAATATAGTTATAGGTCTAATATCACCTTTTCTAGATAGAATTTCTTGTTGTATAATACTTAGTGCTCCATAATTTTCTGTTAGCAACAATAGGTAACGGCTTTCACTGGAATAGGGATAATCATCTTTAATGAATGTTGCGACACACCAATTATCATGGCACAGAGCAGAAAATGAATTTATCATGACAGAGTAACTGTAGTTCCAACATACAAGCAATATACAAGTAATATAAATGATATAAAGTTAGAAGTTCATTAAACATAACTTGACTTGACAATGATCAAATACTTTTTAACCCAAAATATTGAAATTAGAAAAACTAGGTATTACTAAATGTCTAATGATGATGTATTTGACAAAACGATTTTATAAAGGATACCAATAGAACCATTTCAATGCTTATATTAATGCAACTCCTCAAAATATTTTAAATACAATGTTTAAACAATGTTAGTTTAAAATAAAACTCACTTTTTCATTTGATTAGTATTAAACAGACACGCCTGTATAAGTCCAGATGGGGAACAGTCAGGATCTGTATGTCTTGGCTAAAATTTTGAACAATAATTATGATTAATTCAAAGCATGTAATATATTACTCATTGACCAACTTAAAATAGAAACAATTTCTACAATTACAAGATAAATTTTCTGTGTAGTGCATGTTTCATAATATAAAAATGTACAATTATCTATACAAGCCATTCACATAACGAAATGTAACATGTTGACATTAAAATACTATTTAGTTTAACCATTTCTATAAAAACAGACAGTAAAAAGTAGGATTTTTAATCCTTTCATTATACGATAGAGGTGTGTTTCTTCAATGTACTTGTTTCTAAGGCAATTTACTAATACCCGTATACTTACCCGGTCCTCAATTTTAATCTCAGTTGCTAAATGTGTCTTAAAGCTTTCAACAGGATTCACTTGGTCTAAACCACCAAAGTTTCTTTTAATAGAATGTAACATTTCATGCCATGTTGGTTTAGACTTTGATTTCTCAACAAAACTGTATACCATTTTTACTAAACTATAAAAAACCAATGACATTGAATAGAAATAGTATGATTGATATACTTCTACAATATTTAACCAATTAGAAAGTTACCAAACAGAAAACATTAACATCTAACACAATGTAAATCGTGACAAAAAGTCAATTGAGAAATTGACACACTGTGATATAGAACATGATCATGACTCTAATAATATCAAATAGTACAATATATACCGGTTTACTTTTATTTTTGTCTTAAGATTAAGAGCGTCTGCTCAATATTAAATACATTATCTTACTATAAACTCACTAACTAAATGACAACTCTGACATTACCTATAAAAATCTCTTAATCCGTAGAATTCTCTCATTTCTTTAGAAGCTTTTTTAAATATTTCAAGATAAGATTCAGCCATTGGTTTAATCAAAGGTGATATCCAATCACTGACTTCATCCTTTGTCTGACATATTCCCCTTAAATAGAAAAATGTAAGTATTTACATTACACAGTTTCACATTGTACAGTCTCAGATTTAATTCTACAAATACTATGCAGATAATTATGGAAATAAAACGTTGGCAACAGTGACATAAGACTTGCAGTGATCCCATCGTTATAGCAATGATAAGCTAGGTTAGTACCCAGAGCTTCTGGATGATCTCTAAAAAAGTACACTACTTGCAATTGTATTGTAGGAATCCAGGAATAAGAAGCCTCATAATTATTGTGGACTTTGTACTTTTCCTGGTAGTTGTTGTACATTTATTAAGATAAGACATTAAAAGAAAGCAATGACTATTAAAGCTTAACTTCAAACGTATAAACTAGACACTGTAATGACTGATTCTTTAAGATGCATTGTCTAAGAAATAATTGCAAGAGGTTGCTATAAAACAGGTGTTAAAACTTAGACATATTAAAATCCTACAAGTATGAAAGTTCTGAATAATAAAACTACATTGATTTTTCATCAATAGTCATAATGAATAACATATAGAACGTATAACATACATAGCACTATTTATAAGTTCTTCAAGATCTGGAACCTCTCTCTGTACAAGAATTCCTCTGTTCATTTTAGCTGGATCTAAAGCCCAGTTAGAAATTCCAATAAATGCTACCTAAAACATAAAATTCATAAAACACTATCATACTGATTTATAGAGATACATATAAATGACAATAAGGAAAGATTAAAATAATGTTATATGGCAAAACATAAAAAACGTTCTGGTAAAAAAATCAATTAAGTACAAATCTTATCCGAATAAACATAACACATCAATTCAGGATCTCATTTTAATTTTGATTGTTTACTTTAGGCAGACTTTTTGGATCATAACAAAACAAATGATATATTATGATTTAGTACCAAATCAAGACTAAACACGTTTGTAATATGCTTGAGAGATATCATACCTTTTATATTAGTATGATTAAATTTTGAATGTTTATAAGTTACAGATATTCCTTCAAACTCAATATTCTATGTTTCAAGTAATGAAGTACTCAGACCATGACATACATAGGCATGTTTATGATCGTCCTGGTACCATCTATTATCATATCAACTAAGTATGACATTATAATGTATATGAACACAAGTATACCACTTACTTTCTTGTGTTTTTCAGGTTTTTCATCACCCTGGCAACCGTCTTCTAATAGTGGATGTAATGTCTAGAACAAGGGAAACAATTTATTAGTAATATTGTAGATACTTAAGTAAGTTTATGTTATGTAAGTTATGTAAGGGCAATTTATGATAAAATATGTTACAATCAAGTAATGACTTCAAACATCAAGTCCCTCCCAGTGTATAAAAAAAAAGAAGTTAGTGAATACACCAAAGAATTGTGCAACCAAGTGATTTTTAAACATATAAACCTATTGAACAAACTATTATGTATACTTAAATGTATTAGAACATTTAATCAACTAGTCCATTTCGAAGCATAAACAATTCTAACACATTCATATAACAAGAATAAAAAATTGTAAATATGTGAATACAACCATGCTATGATAATCTAAGTTATAATACGAACAGATAAAATGACAACTCGTTGATGTCAAGAGCAGATATCTTTATATTACTTGTGTGGTACTCACTAATGTAAACAAACCCATCTGTGACTTAAACAAATGATTATTAGACATTAAAGTAATAATAAAGAGAAAACACGACAAACCTTGAGAGGCATTCTAGGACTGTCTTCAGCTAGACCAACCTCATCTAATACAACAATAGAAACAAATGTATCTAAATCTTTATCTTTCTGAAACTGTGCACATTGTTTAAATGTACCAACTATTCCATCCGGTGTTGACAATGGACTACATTGAAATGATACCATCTGAGCCTAGATTACAGAAACATATACTTTAGTATAAGCACATACATATAAAATAGTTTGCCATGGCAACCAGAAATATGGCTTTTGGAAATTTTTGTAACAACTTTAAATGCTATTTTAGCTAAAAACATTTATTAGCAACGTTTGCATGATGGCAAGATGACTTTTACATAAAAGGGATTAGTATGTTCCTATCATGCATGAGGACCAATGAATAACAGGATATACTTATAGCTCATAAAGAGCATAGCTGATATCAAAGAGGTTCATGTAACAATTAACTGAATACAAGAAAGATTGTAATAACATCCTACCTGTTTTAATTCTTTAAACAAGTCTTTTTTAGCAGCATTACCTTGCATGGCATCAGATACAATTGTTTTAGCTAAAGATTTAGAACTACCTGGTTTCCCAACAAGAAACAATGGGATACGTAGTTCAATACATACAATCATCATAAATACATTCTCTTTAAGAGCCATGTTTCTCGCTATGTTCTTTTCTAAATGTACATGATCCAAAAATACTTCTTGGCAACTGAAATAAATTAAAAAAGAATCATAACACCCTCCTTTACAAAAAAATCATTAATTTTATCGAACATTATATATAGGTCGAAATCAATATCTAGAAGAGTGAAAATAATATACCAAACAGTAAAAGTAAAAGTAGATTAATAAAAAGCAATCACCTGTTAGAAGAATAGTGTAAGAAAAGAAATCATGGGTCAATACTATTTTAACTAAACTAAACAAATATGAAATTTTACTAACAAACATTCTCTAAACTAAGACAAGCAAATTTGAAGACTAAGGTAACATTAAGATGAGCATAATTCAAGTTATACGAACAAGAGATCTGTATGACTGGACATTATTTACCTACGAGACCCTTATATAGTAATTAACAACCATCATATTAGATTTAGTATCTCTAGGTACAAAGAACCTTAAGTTTCCAGAAAATGGTTTTCTTTTTGAATCCGCATTGACCTTGCCTTTTGCCCTTGGCCGAAATTTGACATCCTTCATGTTCATAGGCCATTTACACATAAACACCAGTTGCTTATCCTGAAAATTGTCCACAAACAGACAGGCAGGTGGATGGACGTACAGGATCATAACTAAACAAAGACCTGTTTAAAGATAGGTGAATAAATATTACATATATAAACTTACGACTCTATTTCATTCCTCATTTGTTCTGCTCCACCAGGCAAACTAAATGGTTCACGAAAATAACGTGCTATATGTTGACGATACCGAGGTCTAGTTTTCAGACATGCATGGTAGCATACACCAAGGGCAAGGATTAATGATCTCGTAACATCATCAACTCTATTTGCATCCTGAAACTTGCATATAAAGACGAAGATTATTTGTAAAAAAATTAACTTTTAGAAGAGAAAAAAGACCTACATGAATGTATGGTTACTATTCATAACAGTAGGATTTTGTAGCTTTTGTTAACATCTTATTATTAAGTTGTGTATGAATCTGAATATAACCTGGCTAATGAAACTTCTTGTTAAAACTTAAACTTAAACTTACATTTCTTTAATCAAAGCCATATTAGTTATAAACATGTAGTGTTCATTATGTAGTGGGATATAGAAGTAAAATCAAATGGTGCTTTGTAAGTAATCAAACACTATCTTTAAATACAGCTATTTGTTTGTAGACAGTCATACAAAAAATAATTTATACTTGATGTCCAGACACCTAAAGCAGATTATGATAGGTTACTTTTTCCCGTTGAAGAAACATAAATCCAACCTTTTTAATACAGGTATAACATTTAAAAAACAACCTGAGATTCTGACATTATATGAATTCGCTAAGATTAAACTTCCATACCTCCTGTACTTCATCATCTTCAATCTGTTCCTCATCATTTGATGCAACATCATAATCAGTATCAGTGTTGTTATAAATTTTATCATCTATAAGTCTATATAATGTACCATTAGTTTCATTTTGTTGATAAAACCAACTCATTACAGTTAATACACGGTCCACATCTCTTAATGATACAAAACTACACTCATCCTGGTAACAAACAATATATGTATGCTATATATATATATATAACAATGTGATCTTGTCATGTAACTACACTCATCCTGGTTACAAACAATATTTACGTTATAAATACATAACAATGTGATCTAGTCATGTAACTACACTCATCCTGGTAACAAACAATATGTATGTTATATGTATATAACAATGTGATCTAGTCATGTAACTACACTCATCCTGGTTACAAACAATATGTATGTTATAAATACATAACAATGTGATCTTGTCATGTAACTACACTCATCCTGGTAACAAACGATATATATATGTAATATATATATAACAATGTGATCTAGTCATGTAACTACACTCATCCTGGTTACAAACAATATTTATGTTATAAATACATAACAATGTGATCTAGTCAAGTAACTACACTCATCCTGGTAATAAACAATATGTATGCTATATATATAACACAATGTGATCTAGTCATGTAACTACACTCATCCTGGTAACAAACAATATGTATGTTATAAATACATAACAATGTGATCTAGTCATGTAACTACACTCATCCTGGTAAAAAACAATATGTATGTTATAAATACATAACAATGTGATCTAGTCAAGTAACTACACTCATCCTGGTAACAAACAATATGTATGTTATAAATACATAACAAGGTGATCTAGTCATTTATCTTATAAACACAACTAACATAGGAATATACGTCATACACATACATTTTTATCAAATGTTAGGACTGTATGAGTATGTAATTTAAATGTTTACTAACTTACATAGACAAACAATTTACTCATTAGATGTCATCTACAACAAATATACATGTTTTCTGATTATTCTTGTACTAGTTTCCAACAATGGTACAAATAGCTTAAACTACAATACTGAATCCTACCACGCTTACTAACTTTTTCCAGGATATAACTGTATCAATTCTTTTGGTTGACCTAAAAGCTACATACACTATATAGTGCTTGCTGCTATAGTAATCAGTTTGGATAACAACTATCATATCTTAATTTCACAGACTGGAGATGTTCACAGATTAATAGAGGTTGTCAGTCACTGACGAAAGTATGCACTTAGTAGTTGGTTAACAGCTAAATCCAGAGATTTAGCCTTTCCAGGGGAAGTGAGTAGGTTGACTGATCGCCGTTATATGACCTATAGAATGTGTTGCTACGGCGTTAAACCCAACAAAAACAAACAAACAAACAAACAAACAAACAAACAGAGGGACAACTCTAAAATACAGTAAAGTTCCACTATTAAGACTAGCAAAATCGGTGGTCTTAATAGCGGACCGGTCTTATTATAGAGACCCTTTTATTCACAAATTAAGCATTTTGGTCTGATGCATTGTCAAAAATCGCATGATTTTGATAGATTGGTATGAAGGTAACCATATCAAATTCAAACATACAGAAAAAATGATATCAAACCTTTTGCATTCTCATATAATCTTGTGAAGCTGTTAATATAGCACTGATAACTTCAACTAGTCCATGTTTTTCAGGTAACATATCTTCACGAATCTATTATAAATACAATGTATAAACAAATATATACAAATATATATCAAGTATATAAAAAATAAAGATAGAAGTAACTTAACTAATATAAAGCCCCTATACCACGACTAACACAGCAAAATTAATTAACATTTATCTGGTACATGTATAAACATTATTTAAAAAACCTCTGATTTAAAAACTCTTTAATAAATGACTTGTTTGCTTGAATATGTAAGTTATTGATTGCATATCTAAGTGAAAGATTAAAACCAAAGTAGAAATTGGTTGCCAAGACTTAGAGTTATAGCTTCTATTACAGTATGTTAAGATGGAGTCGAGTGATAAAAAACTCCCTAAAGATAACACAATGAAGCCCTAAAGGATTTTTAATCATTATTCATTTAACACAACAAAAACCATGTAATTAGAAAAAAATAACGCACCATAAAACAATGTTCACATTGTATCAAGAATGAAAAGTCTTTTAACTTACATATCTTCGAACCATTTGTCTGATGTAAAGGTCTTCAACTTGAGTGTTAAGTTGTCCAAAATCCCAGACCAGTGGTAATAAACTCTGTGGTAATGGTTGTACACGGTATACAAGACGTCTCATTGGTACACGACCTAATTTATCAGTAGTTTCATCTGCATCTACATGATATCCTAAACCTGCTTGTTCCAACTTCTTTATTAATTCATCGGAATGTCTGAATAGTAGTAAAACAATTATGTAAGTTTTCAAATGAGCATTTTACTAATGATAAATCATTGAATTACTCTTTAAGTTCAAATTTACCCTGCTGGTGCTCATAATGACCAGAATTTAAAGTAAGTTCCATATTCCAATCCAAAATAATCCCTGTTAATGAGATAAAATATAAAACGTTTAAAACATAAACATTAAAATGCATTGAATTTCTTTGCATTATTTTAAAACCATGCACACAAACTAACATGATACTTAATTTAATAAAAAAATTTAAAGAAAACTTATTAAATTATCAACAATAAATGAATGTACATACTTTCTGTAAGGATTACATGCAGCCACTATCTTCAGGTTTTCACAAAGTTTTAGTTTTTTTCCTCCCATACTTTTATCACACATTATTTCTTTTATAAGACCTATAGCTTCAGTTGTGTTTGCTTCATCAAAGAATAAAACAGTGTACATATGTTCTCCAAACTGTTCTCTGTTTCGTATAGCTATTTCTTCAGCTTCTCTTACTTTACGTACAATATCATCATGTGTAGTTCCACCGTGTACCTATCATATAAACACAACAAGTCTTTACACATGTATTCATAATTGTCTCTATAATTTCATACTCTCATACTTACATTGTTACACCCGGGGAGGTTATACCCTTCCATGAAAATTTGACAATAATGTCGATTTTCCTCCATTGATTAGATAATATGGAGAAGTTTCCGACCTTGTGGAAGGGTAGGTGAGTACTGGTTATAGACAATGGTCCAGGAAAGCTTGGTTAGGTGCGCTGGACGCCGTAAAATGACCTAAATTGTGTTTACACGGCGTTAACTCCAATAAATAAATAAATATTACATTGTTACATGTAGTATTGTTAGAGACACTAAAAAGTTGTCAAGAAATCTACTTTTAAGTAAAACTCTATTTATAAGTACACCTGAATTTCACTTAATTAGAACATTACAAACATAAATGGTGATGAAAAATAATAGACAGTCTTGGTACTTGGTGACAACTGACCTATACAAGAAATATAAACAAACAGAGAATAACACTCCAAAACCATAACCAGTGCATCTTTTTACAAAAATTCTTACAAAAATGTAATTGTAAGTCAAAGTCATAAAGGATAATAAACATAACTGCGATATGATATTCAAGAGGTAATCAATATTCTACATAATTCAATATCTTAAATTGATTGGCCAAAAAATAACAGTGTTAAAATGTTTCTTGCTTTTGACTTACATCGATCTTATCAAGAGGCACTTATATTTGTAGAAAATAAACGTCGGCTAATATTAGCTATAAAAATGATGTAGTATATCTTGAACAAGCGATGAAACCAAAATAAAGCTTAGCATAACACAATTAAAGTAACTAATGATATAACATATATCAATGTATATTACCTTCATCAAGATCATATTTGTTACACCAACCATGCCAGGTGGAATTTGTAAAGCACACATAAATTTTATCAGACGCGTTTTGCCACAACCTGTTTCTCCCAATATTATCACTGGTATATCACATCTAAAATAAAACAAAACTGAATAAATTATCATTTCTGCCTGAAAGTAACAATAACCCTATGAACTCTAGATAAAAATAGAATAGTTGTAACAACGACAAAAATGAGTATTTGACCTCTAAGAGTGACAATGGCACCATAGTATTGGAATATATATTAGCTATAGTGTTAGTATGATGCTACTTTACATCAACAATATAATTAATACAGGAGAATACATACATTCACAACATAAACACAAACATTCTCTATGTTCCTAGATTGTTGTATGCTACCTTCATAACAATGTATTTCATCTATAGACTATTGCGACATAAAAATTGAATCAGCTTTTCTTTATTGGGTTTAATGCTGTGTCAACATAATTTAGGTCATTTTACAGCGTCCTGTGCATCTAAACATATCATCCAGTAATTTACCTGGATCTAAACATTTAGCGATATTTATAAGTCTCTATCTACAATCATTCAAGTACAATTGTTAAAACATTATCGTATTGTACCAAAATATGACGTAAATTATTTAGTATTAAATATTAAGTTAAAGATATGGTTAAAACTTCATTTGGAATGTATTGTAAATACAACAATGAAGTGTTATACCAACCTAAATCTCATATATATAGCAAGAATCTTCTTAACATTATCAGTAGTTAGTTCATATGTATCATCTGGATCATAAGGCATATCTATACCCATAACATTACACAGTTTCTGAATCTTCTCATGTCTGTAGATAATAAGACAGGAAAAATATTGATAACAAGTTTACTTTAACAGCCTAGTTGCAAATCAATGTTTGTATTAAGATTATGCAAAGCCAATTCTGTTAGAACAAATGCCTAATGATAAACAGAGTATGTATGATTTATACTTAGAGAAAATACTACAGGCATTAAATGGACATTTAATAATAACATTTCAAAAATAATTTGTATTACTCTTAATAGTTCATTTGTGTACACGCATAACAATCACCAAAAACACTTAAATACTCCATTTTCATATGCTTGCAGTTTCAAATTCCATTTTTCATAATAGAAATGGAAAAAAGTTCATTGCATATATAACATATATAAAAACCTGTCATGCTAAACAAACCTTGGTAGAGCATCAAAGTTTTCCTGTAAAGGTGCATGGTTTCTAACTAAACCATCATAAAGTTTCTGTGCCATGATTCCTTTCTCTAGTAAAGTACCAGTTTGTTGATCAATGAGATTTCCTGTAGTACGTTCAATATTAAATCCAAGGAATGTAAATGTAAATCTGTCTGAGTTGAAGAATAGATATGGATGGGGACTAAAAAGGAAAAAAGAAAATCTCACAGCATATATCTGAGACAAAATCAATCAACTTCTCATACAATGACTATGACATACATAGGCAATGCTTGAAATTCTGTTTTACCATGTTATGAAACATTTTTAAATATATTTTAACAATTTAATTTGACATATTTGTATTTGTCTAGATAATGTTCGACACAGGTTAATTACAGTTATAAAAATCAAATACTTAAATTGACAAAATTACAAGAAATGTTTAATTTAACTGAATTGCCTAATCACCAGTAGAGGGTAACTGTTCTCAAATAATCTGATACTAATCCATAGTTGATGAGTTTAAAGACATTATAATAAATACTTAGCTTTGAATCATTTCAGCACAAATAAGTACTACACAGGATAGGCTGTAAGGTGTATATACATAAGCACACAACATATAAACATAAATAAATTAAGAATAAAACAATATGTCAAGGTCTCAAGACTCAGTGTTAATATAGAAATAAATATACACGGTACAAAGTCTTTATTTTAATACATTAAAATGTAAAATACAAGACAAAATGTGTTTATTTCAAACCTGCTTTCCCAGGTTCTCCTCATCTGATGAGCTTGTAACATATCGTCATCATCATCACCATCTTTGTCATTGTCGTCATCAGTATCTATACGTTCAACATCTCTTATAGATGTAATAGTGTCATGTTTTATACCAGGTGATTCTTCACTCATATCAAGTGATCTTGTTGAAAAATCCTGTAATTAATATACAATATAATATAAACAATAATAGAGAAGAAGTTTGATATGATATTTGAAACCAATACTGCTTTCCCTAAAATACCGCACATGCAATCAAATTATTTAAAGAATGTAACTAAAATAACACCATAGAATTATCCTAAAACTTGAATAAAAGTTCAAAATGTAAGAGTACACCAAACTGTATTGCTAAAATAAATTGATGTAAGACAATTGATTTTTTTTTCAAATATGGTTATATCTTGATATCATGCAAATGACGATACAAAACTTAGTTTATATTCATAAAGTCAAAATAACCTAATAATAGTAAAATATATTGAAAAAATCATAAAATCTACACCACTCCGTGGTCATAATGATAAGTCAATTATACCTGGGGTAACTACACTGTGACAAGTTACAAACATATTGTAGTAATTATGATTTATTCACAAAATTATCAAACAATGAAAATATTTAATTCATATTTGGTATTTTTTCACAAGCTGTACAACAAATAGAAATATGGTAAATGTCGAAGCTGGTAGTGTATATAATGTATTTTTCGGCAGAAGGTATGGTTTTAATATCCAGGTGGATTACATCCTTCAAAGAACATTTGAAAACAATGTCAATTTTCCTCCAATTATAAGATGTATAGGGGATTGCCAACTTCTTAGATGGGTATGTGAGTACTGGTTATAGAAAATATAAAGGAAATCCAAGTTAGGTGCGCTGGTCTTTGTCAAATGACCTAAATTTGTGCTGAAACAGCAGTAAAAAACAAATATAAATACCCTTGACATTTGAATGAGAAATCTAAGAACAAATTTTGCAAATCCTGGAAGATCTTCTGCCGCTGCCACACCAACAAACGTATTACGTTCAAAATCTACAAGTTGAGTATTTAAAAACCATACAAAATGATGAAGTTCAGCCCATGATGGGTTATCTAATCCACAACGTCTGGAAAAACAAGAGAAAAAAATAAATCATTAACTAATGTTCGTACATTAAAACAGGTCCCCAAACAACACTTAGCAAGTTGACATTGATGTTCAAAGATGCACTGTCATGTAAATATTACTCTCAAATAAATATGTATTTCAAAACATGTCTATAAATGACAAAGATATATTCTACTTTTTCAATATCTGATTCTTCGGTCTCAAAGTATATCTATATATTTTAGTGAATAAACCAGACTAACATGGCGAACATTCATCATGGAATAATTGAAATTATTACAGTTGTCAACTAACTGTATACAGAAAAGATTAATTACCTTAACAATATATTAAGACAAGTTTGTTGATCAAGTTCTGGAATATGTGGATTTACATCAGTCAGTTGTCTGCCTTGTTGCAAACGATATAGATATTGAAATGGTCTTTGGAAAACAGGACTTCTAAACAGTTTCTGATCAAATAATTGATAAGTCTGTTTGTAACCTAAAATATATTATACATCACATAGAAACTATAGCTGCGCTGGATATTATAATATTTGCGACTTTCAAGGGTGGTTTAATAGTAGAGTTTTATTTTTATTTTCATCGTTGAGTTCTAAAAAGTCAGTATTGTGGTATGTTTCACAAAATATTTCGTCTCTTATGTTATTATAACAATTACAATTTAATAACATATAAGTCTCTGTTTCTACACTATTTGTATCACAGAGCAAACACAGTCTCTGTTCTAAAGGTTCGCCGTTGTAAAAGTATGTAGACATGTCAACAAGCTCAATTCATTTAACACTAGATCTAGATAGCAGTGTTTTATGACTAAGTAGCAAACTTATTTTACCTTCTGGTATAACATTCTGATAAATCTGTAAACTTTCCACAGGTGATCTACATGTTAGATCAGGTAATATGTTAAACATTGGATGTAAATATTGTAGGTTACTACCCTGAAATACATATGTAATATACTTATACAATATGTACCAATTTATATATATACAATATCAACAGTAAAAAACATCACTCTAGAAACACATAAAAGGTTGACAGCTTGAACTGATAAGATATGTGACATTAATATCAAAATGTAGAGGTACAATAAAACTATATTACATACCTGTTTGTTTGATGATTGTATCATTAAAGGCATGGTTTCTATAAGATACATATCCATCGTAGATTTCCTCCATACCCAACCAGTCCTGTCCATCAAACAGCCAAGTATCAGAAGATTAAATAACAGATAATCTATACCATTTTGTACCTGAAATATACATTACTTGTAACATTTGTAACTGACAGTTTAAACCAAAATGTTCCTCTTATATTTAGTATAATCTGTAGTTATAGACATCTTCTTTTAGTGTTTACCTGGTTTAAGTGGTAAGTCTGACTTACAAAACCATTCAATCTTGAACCTGTAATAATAAACACCTATCTACAGATTGGTATGTAAACTATGCAATACGAAACAAATTAAGAATTTTTCATTTATTTCATATGTATAATGTCATTGACCTGTTTAAATCAAATTACTGAAAGTACTGTTGGAAGGAATTTTTGAACGATTTTAGGAGTTCAAAGTTACTATTTAAGTATCCATCATCATCTCTTTATCATTCATAATCGAATGTGTTTCATATTTCATTTTATATGCATATTATTCTACTGATCGAGAAGTTGTATGTTTTGATTCACGGGCAGGTCATACTTTCGTGGAGCTATGCCATGAAATAATTTCTACGGCCATTCTCCCTCCTACCACTGATTCTAAATCATTTTATACGGCAGTGTTCAGTCACTGAATTGCATCTAGTAGTAATCCAGAGATTGAGTCTTTTCAGGAACATTATATTGCTGGTCACGATGTCACCTAAACAATGTGTTGCCATGGAGTTAAGGCCACAACAAATTGATCACATGTTCTTTGTATTTTTTTCCAAAGAATGGAGCTAAAGAGCAAATAAATTCTTTTTCCATATTTTGAATTTTGAGAAGCGAGCGAAAGCGAAGAATAAATTTGTGCGGTTTCTAAGACATTTATTTACCATAAGTTTAAAAGAGCGGAAAAAGTATGGACTTTCTTATATAACATATAACCATATATCTGTAGACTATAGTGTAATCAGGTAATAAGTAGTTCTATGCTATATAAAGCAAGTTAACAATTACTCCAGATGAAAATTCAATTGAATTTAAAACTAGTTAGAAGTAGGGTAGAAGAGGTTTACAGCTTCATGAGTTCATACGGAAATATACCTTTATTTGTCTTTGGTATTACTTTTGTTAATACTAGATAACTAGGAAGCACAGATTACCAATTAACAGAACCACACTAATCTTATAATGGACCAACCCGGTTCACTTTTTGTGTAAACAATGTAATTAGATTTTGGTAAATTATGCTAATGTCTAATAATACCACAGAATTAAATCAAGCCTAATATGTTATTTTAGCACATCAAAATTGTAGGAATGTCAAATTTTCTCCCTGTCCTACCTATTCTCTACGGACCAATCTTCATAGTTTTCACTACACGTATGATGTCACACTGATGCGTTCATTTCAAGGTGCGGACGCATTTTTTTGGATTTTAAGGTGCGAGAAATCAGTCGACATAACGATTAATTTGTTGCGGTCTATTACAAAAAAAAAATGAAAAATTCGCTTCGCGCTGTCACTAAACCTCTGCGGACACCCATCCAAAGACTAACCTTACATTTTGTTGCTTAACTACGATAAATGTCCAGCGCTTTACGCTCTCAAAGTAAACCCCTGCTGTGATAACCGCTCGTTAAAATTGTATATATGTACAAGCGTGTGGTAGATACTAATGCGCAATAATACAGAAACACTTCTCTCCGTGCACAGTTAGAAAGTTGTTTGGTTAATGTGTAAAAAAATATTAAATATCATAATTTTAAGTATTTGTTTAAATCACTTTTTAACTTATCTACTTTTGATAGTACACATATTTTTCTGCTGCACTATCTCTTGATCGCATTGACTCATTGATTTCTATTGAGTTGAAGGTGTTGTTCGTTCTTTTTCAACTTTCCCAGAGCGCTGACATAGAAAGGAATTCTTTGAAAAGAATTCCTTCCAAAAAACATTGTTTCATGGTACAGCATAAAACAATCAATAGAATAAAGAAATATGCACAATAAATTTATACAAAAAATACAACACTAATTAAAAAGGAAAATGGGTACAATTATTTAATGTAAATTTCTTAATAAAACACCATGCCGACCCATTATAATATAGGAATATTAGAAAAAATTGCTTATTTCTATTATGGTCTATATAATTTGCTTGATAAACAATACATATATTAAGTATTATCATAATAAATGCCTCTTAAATGCAATTCAAGACACAGTTGACTATAAGCCGCCTGGCTAGCTCAAGTGGAAGGACGCAAGCCTAATGATCGAGGTGTCGTGGATTCGCTTACCGGGCGGGGCAAACTTTCATGCTCCCTCCTACCAATGATTTTTGATTATGTAGGGCAGTTGTCAGTCACTGACGAAAGTATGTGCTTAGTAGTTGTGTTAACAGCTAAATCCAGAGATTTATCTTTTCCAGGAGGAGTGAGTAGGTTGACTGACCGCCGTTATATGACCTATACAATGTGTTGCTATGGCGTTAACCCAACAAACAAACAAACAATCAGTTGACTATGACTGACATTGAATTATAGTCAAAAGGGAAAATGACTTGATATATCCGTCTGCAACGATGTGAAAGGAAAAGAGCCTAGTAAAATCAAATTAGAATATTGATCAGGAAGTGGGTTCTCCAAATAGTAACATTGATACCATAGGTGTGTTCAACAATGCGGGCGCTCGCTCGAGCGAGCGCCTCGCGAATTGTTAGGTTATTGAACGGCTGCGAGCGCTCGTTCTATAAATAGAAGTAGAATTGAAGATATCGGTCAGTCAGACCGTTTCTGTACAGAATGGCGAGCACTCGCTATAAAATCCGAGACGAAGTCAAACAGCACATTATTGAAAAAGCGGGTGGGTGAATCAAAATTATTTCTGCTGATACTAGAGATCTTTCGTATTTTTTACCATACATAAATCATAGTGAATCAATCTACTGTACCAAATAAAGGGTACATTTAGTGTATCACATGCATTGCGTGGATAGTTTATGTGGAACAAGTAACACACAAGTTTGCGTCCACTTTTCAGAAAAATTCTTTGATTTAAAAAATTAATTTTTCCAACCACTTGTTAAAATATATATTTCCAATGATATATTAATACAGAACCCTACAAAAGATTGGAGACAAAAAAATAACTACCACTTATGAATTTTGATTATTTCTTTATTAGTTTGATTTTTACATGACATGTATAATATTCAGCATCTGACACCCTAGCTTAAGCCTGTTTATTGTAATAATTTTCTATAATGGATTTTGTTTCGTATTTTGAAGACTCATGCAGTTATAATGAAAGTGATAAACAAAAATAAAACTTAAGAGCTTTTTGAAGTAGTCAGTTTTCAAATTTTAGACTAAGGCAATAAGAGTAGGCCTGTAAAGTGAAAGTGTCTCCGCACTTTTGATGGGTATTGTAGATAAATTCTAAAACAACATTATCTAAATAGACATATCAATAACAATAAATTTGTAGCAGTTATCAGTATTGATCTACACGGGGCATACTGGAGGATAATAAATGGTATGACATACTTAACCAAAGTTTAGATCGAGTTAAATCCCTTTGAAAAACGATAAATACTTAGAAGGCTTGATATTAAAGCATTGGATATTTCGTATTTGGTTATTTTAAATCTGCTATATTTTTTCAATGTACCGATTTGAGTACCGGTACCAAAACGAAACGGTATTTACCGGAATTTATATAACAATTTATAAGCGAAACACCTCTCGAGCTGTATCGCGAGCGCACGCGAGCGCACGCGCGAGCGCCCGCGTTCAGAACGCGGGCGCTTGATGTCGCCCCGAGCGCTCGCATTGTTGAACGCACCTCATATAATCATTCGAACATGATAGACTCACCTCATGTGAAACATCAATATGAAACAATCTAGCGGCTGTAGCACCAGGGTGTAAGGAATGTTCTAATAATTTTTCTATAACATAATGTATGTTTAGATTCTTCTCTTGTAATGGTATAGATATAGTGTGATGTTGTACACTTCTATTTAGTTTACTTAAATCATCTTCACGTCTTGTTTTATATAATGATTTACCAACACCAGCTCTCCATGATTTAATGATACGAACAGTTGATCTAAAAACATGAGAAATGGATCATAACTTAACATAAAAACAACTAGTCATCTTTTACAAAATCAAAGTCAAAACAAAAATAATGTTACATAAATGGTTATGCTACAAAACATTTTCATTAGTCCATTTTGCGTTAGTTTAATTTTTACCACTTGAATGCACATGTATAAGTATGGTACATAGCATAAAGTTAAATATAAACTATAGTAATATGTAGGAAATCATGTCTAGATTAATCTTTTGATAGTTAGATATAACTACTTCAGTAATAACAAAGGAGATGTATCTTACCTATCATGATCAACACAGGCAGCAGGTTTTATATTGGTTTGGGGGATGTCTTGTAACTTTAATTTGTCGATAAGATATTGTCTAAGTTTATCAATACTATATGGTAGTAATTGTCTTTTATATTTGTCTAGTGATGAGATGATAGTTGATTTATATTCATTATCTGAACTACATATAACTAGTAGCCGATATTTTACATCTGAAATAATGTCAGAATAGAGTCATAAAGGAAAGAAAAGCAACAACAATGCATACAGTTACAACTGAAACTCCATGTATAACACATGCTCTAAGGATTAATTGATTCACATTGATCAATTCCAACGAGAAGCAAAGAGTTATCCAAGACAATTCTTCTTTAATTAACCGTAAATTAGTTAAGATTATCGATATAATTTACACCATTTTATATGAGTAAGCTTTAATCACGTACTTATTTGCGGTCAGCATTATCAGTTTTTCTAAAACTTTCACTTGCCCAAGAACAATTGGAGGACATTGTATATGACACTAACTATTAATGTCTTCAATATCAAGAAGCAGTTTTCTATATCCTATATACATTAGCATGTAATATGTTTGTTTAACATTTGTGTTTTACACTTATATTTAACTACCAGAACCACTGAGGTAGACAAGTGATTTTATAACACTCTATGCAGATCTTATTAAGACATATATGACTCAAATTGAATTTTAACTTGTATGCTTTATTTACAAATTCTGTTGTCAAACTTTGTATTTATTCATTCAACAGACACTGCAATCATTTTATTTATTCATTTAAATAATTATTGCAACAAGATGCATAGATCAAAATACAGAATAAACTGAAAGAAGCAAGTAATTTTTCAATACAAATTTAAACTTTGCTATACCACACATAATCACAATTCAAATGGCACATTCACATCTATACACATGCATGTATT
The DNA here is from genome assembly GCA_025267735.1 of Mactra quadrangularis. NCBI lineage: Eukaryota > Metazoa > Mollusca > Bivalvia > Venerida > Mactridae > Mactra > Mactra quadrangularis. The sequence goes on from CM046309.1 coordinate 46,348,599, forward strand.
TAGATGTTTTACTAATGAGCGACAAATTGTTGTTGCTGATGCATGATAAATATTAAGATACTTCATGGAGACACCTTACACAATGTTTGATGTTTCCAGCACATTTAAGTACGACACACGTAGAGTGAGCATGTATTATATTAGAAGTAAATCAATTGTAATACAACCTTTATGATAAATATCTAATAGATATTCTTCTAAACATCTTTCTGCAGCTTCGCATACATCATAGTCTAACAAATCAGCATTCACTAAACAATATAACTTTCTACTATCATCAAATATGGCTCTACGCCAAAATATATCAACCTTTAATAGAAAAAATATACAGAAAAATTAGATTTTTAATCTTTTAAATGGATACAGATGTAACATATGAAAAAGATTATTTAAAAGTGTATTAATAAACATAAAATATAGTGGATAAGAAGTCAAAGTTAAGGAAATTACGAAAAAATAGAATATACATTAAGCAGTTAAAACCTAATTTTGTAATGAAGTCAATTTATAACACACAGTTCCAGTACAATAAAATATATAAATAAATTTAACCTCATCTTTAGTTGTGTTAGGTGTACACATTAGAACTTCATCCGACTGCGGTAAAGGTTGATCTTCATCATATACATATATAGACAATGTAGTCAATAATACATCAGCTGAAATACATCATATATACATATATAGAGAATATAGTCATTAAAACATCATTTAAAATACATCATATGCACATATAGACAATGTAGTTAAAGATACATCAGCTGAAATACATCATATAAATATATAGAGAATATAGTCATTAAAACATCATTTAAAATACATCATATGCACATATAGACAATGTAGTTAAAGATACATCAGCTGAAATACATCATATAAATATATAGACAATGTAGTTAAATATACATTAGCTGAAATTCATTATATACATATATAGACAATATAGTAATTAAAACATCATTTGAAATACATCAGATACATATATAGAGAATATAGTCATTAAAACATCATTTAAAATACATCATATGCACATATAGATAATGTAGTTAAATATACATCAGCTGAAATACAACAGATGTATATATAGATAATGTAGTTTAATATACATCAACTGAAATACATCATATACATATATAGACAATGTAGTTAAATATACATCAGCTGAAACACTTTATATACAGACAATGTAGTTAAATACATCAGGTGAAATACATTATATACATATATAGACAATGTAGTTAAATACATCAACTGAAATACAACATATACATATATGGATAATGTAGTCACTAATACATCAACTGAAATACATCATATACATATGGGCCAGGCTCTGTGAAAACCGGGCTTAATGACAAAATTTTTTATTTTTACTTTTTTACATTTTCGGAAAGTACAACATCTCCGATGCATGAAACTGAAAACCTTTTCAGAATCTGACCAATATGAACGAATTTACAGCTAAATGAATGTCACGCATAAAATTATGTTTCTTGCAACAACGACGTTGCGATTTATCCAAAATGACGTCTGACGCATTGTCATCAACGGGAAGAGTTGCATACGTCAACGTCATAATTATGCTTATAATCAAGGGTACAGCAAACCAAATTTGATATTAAACTCATTTTCACACATTTTTTATTTTGTTATACATGCGTATGTACCAATTTGTACAAAAGCATTTTTTATCGTCAAAAAAATACCGTACGCAACGTATACGTCTGTAAATATTTTTGAAAAAATTATAATTATGAGTCTAATAATTTTTAACTTACAATCATGTGAACTGCGTTTAATGACAACGAATTCAACTATCAATTCAATATTCTCTGAACATATTTTTATGTCGGCATATTCGTACTTTATACGCGAAGTGTAATCATGCAATAACATTAACACACATTAAGTCCAGAATCAAAGTGAAAAATATTTAGTTCGACATAAAAGGAGAAAATTACGTAATACGGAACTTGCTACTATTTTCTTTGAAAGATCACAGAATGTCGACACAACAACGCTTTCGGAAGCCAATATTATCAAAGAAACGAGGAATATTGAAGTTTGGAAATGATAGTCGGCGATCCTTTAATAGTTCAATTAAAGGTGCCCGTCGCATCCAAAAGCCAAAAATTTGTTAAATAAAAATCTAAGGTATCCAACTCAATGAAATCCTTCAGAATTTTACTAGAAAGAGATGTGCCAGGTCTACTTTTCAAGACTAAACACTCATTCCCGAACGGTTTAGCGCAAAGTTCTAATAAGGACGTGTTAGAAAAATAAAAAATGGATTACTAGCGTCAATATCAAACTTCTCGCTATGTTTCGCAAGACTGTATTTCGATTAGTTTACTCGAATCGCTATTGTTAATCTGCCGTCTCAACCATTTTGTGAATGGTGATGCGAGCAGCACGTTTGTAACGAGTCATTTCATTGGACGTCGTCTTTATTCTGTCCAATAAAATGACTCGTAATCAATTTATGGTTCAACGTGAAGCGCGCGCATCCTCATTCACTAAAATGGTCGACTCGGGAGATAAACAAAACCGATTCAAGTGAAATGATCGGTACAATCGTAGGAAAGGAGCGAGAAGTTTGATATTAATAATGGAAGTCCATTTTTGAATTATCTAACATGTCAGAATTCGATTTTAGCGCTTAACTATTAGAAAAGGGTTGTTTAGTCTTGGAAAGGTGACCTGTCTCATCTCTTCCGAGTAAAATTTAGAACTATTTCATCGAGTTGGATACCTTATAATTTTTTACAAACCAAAATGTTGGCTTTTGGCTGGAACTTTTGTATTTGGTATTTTTACAATAATTGGAGCATGTTTAAGTAAAAATTAACAATTATTTGGAGTTTTTTTAATGCGATGGGCACCTGTGAGTTCAATTGGCCCAAGAAATGCACGAGCAGTTATAGTTGTGGTACAATTGAGGAAACGGAGCATAGATATGGAAATCCGGCTCTCAATCACAGAAGCTGTATATTATTTCAAGTTACATCAAAGTTTGTCGTAATTACAGTGGTTCGACGATGACCTGTGTATAATTTGCATGCTCCATGAAAAAAAAACAGATATGATAACGCTTTAATACACGCTAATGTGATAAACAGAAAACAACAGACACAAAACGCCATTTACTTCTAAGGCCCATGCCTACTTGCGTATAGATCAGGTTTAAACACGAAGTACGATAAAACATCACTAGAACAAAAATGTACTCTCACATAACACTAAATATTGCTACTATTTTGTTTTCAATAAACTGTTGGTAATTATTCTTAACGACATTGAAAGTATTTACAGTTTTGCATGACAAAAATGATGCGTTCTAACGAACTCGTGGTTGGTTATAATTGGTAATTAAGAAAGAAACACATCTTTGTCTTATACAAATTTAGTGTTTATTAAAGACGATATATAGGTAGATGGTAACATTATGTTTCTAATACTCTTTTAAAAAATTAAGATGTTATGCCCTTGGAAAAATTATACAGGCAGTCTTATTTGCAACGTGTTTACATTGAGTCACAAGTGTTATCTTGCTCGGTAATTGAAATAGATTTCTAAGATCCAACATATACATGTGATAATTAGATAGTGGTATAATTTGCTAAAATTATGATATTTTATCAATGATGTTAAGTCTATTTTTTAAGTCTAATAATGGAAAAATAATGAATATCTAGCTGGATCAAACCTGACACACGTCACGGCTGGAGCTGCTGTAGAAAGCCTACACACAAATATTTCAATTTTAATTAATTTTAATCATATGATTATAAAGCAAAGTCATATCACGGTGTATATTTTTTTGTCTTTGCTTAAGTGATTTTTTTAAAGGTCTAACTCAAAATATGCTAGCAATTTAATGTTTAAGGATCTATCATTTGTTGAAATTGAAAAAAATATATCAAGTGGGTGGGGTAACTAATTATATCAAAATATCCATAAATTCTAAATAATTTTAAATTATTTTGTAAGTGATGCATTAAGTGTATAGATGAGACAGTGAAAATACAAAGAACTCAACAAATAAGACATTTAGAAAGAAACGAAAGCATTTATCCTAACCTGGAAATGGCCTTATGAACGTCGGTCCAAACACATATTTAAAGGTCTTTTTTCATAATTCCAAAAGATGTAATAGAATGTCCATATAACATTTTACAATGTCCTAAGGTGAATCACACAAAAAGTGTTTCCAAAATGTAAATTTGATAATTCAGATCACAACACTCTTCACACATGATTTTATTTTCAATTTCACACAGGAACCCGATTAATTTTTCCTTCTTATTACACACATAGAACATACAATATGAGTAGAAAATTGCACTGGGAACTTGTGTGTAAACTGTAATTTAAAACGTGTAATGTTTGGTAATGTTTGTGTTGAGATGAATTATCAAATTTACATTTGGGAAATACTTTTTGTGTAATTTACCCTAAGACATTGTAACATGTTACATAGACAACCTATATCAACATTTGGATTTATGAAAAAAGAACTTTATATGTGTTTGGATTGACGTTCGGAAGGCTATTCTAAGGTGAGGTTAAATGTTTTCATTTCCTTCTAAATATCTTATTTGTTGATTTTTTTTTATTTTCGCTATCACATCTATACATTTAATGCATCCCTTACAAAATATATAAAAATTATTTTAGAATTAATGGATATTTTAATAGTTTAATCACCACACCCACTTCATAGATTTTTTTAAATTTCAAATCCCGATACACCCTTAAAAATCTCTAGGACATTTCAGTTCAGAAAGGGGACGACATTTTTCTTATTTTGTGTTACCAATTTTCCCGATCAAACTTAGATTTGTAAATGGACTAAATCAAATTCAAAATACATTGCACGAGTCCGCATATAAGATTATAGCGTGTACTGTATTCACAGGTGTGAACGTGTACTCGTAGTAACCAGTAAACAATTTGATGGCAACGCGTGAAGAAATTGTTATGCGTCTAATTTTTAAACCTATGATACCCAAATTATGCCTGTAATTATCTGGAAAAAAACTTATAGCTTATCTACTTAGCAATCCGATTTTTAAGCACAAAAATACAAAATATTTTATGTGGAAAATAACAAGTTAGTCTACTTTATAAAAGAATCCACACCACACAATGGCTTGGCACATTGACGAAAGTCAGATGGAAAACAACTCAATACTGTCAATTATCCTTATTTTTACGCTATTTGTTGATGATTTTTTGAAACGTTGATACTTATAGTCAGTCATCATATAAAAACATAATTTATATTCACTTTAATTAATGAAAGAGAGCCTAAAGTAGTAGTATAAACAATGCAATAATCACACAACTTCAAACAACTTTCGGTTTCTACGTTGCTTAAATGTGTGTACTTTATGACGTCGTTTCGCGACGTCATAACCGATGTCATTAAGCCCGGTTTTCACAGAGCCTGGCTCATATATAGATAATGTAGTTAATAATACATCAGCTGAAATACAACATAAACATATATAGACACTGTAGTTTATAATAAATCAGCTAAAATACATCATATACATATATGGATAATGTAGTTTGTAATGCTTCAGCTGAAATAAACAAGATACTTTATATTACGAAGAGGAAATAAGGTCCCATACAAATAATATGAGATCTCTATTTAAAGTTACAGTTAAATCAAGATTTTATAATCTACTTTAAGTATCACTATTCAGTCGACTATTGACATTAACTTTCCTGATCATCGAGGCAGATTGCAGCGACAGCATACAGTGCATGACCCTAACAGGCATCCATTTACACCTGAGTGGAGTGAAGCAATCGCAGGTCAATTTTTGCTCAAGAAAATTAGCAGTGCTCCTAGTCGGATTCGAACCCAGGACCTCTCGATCCCTAGGCGCGCGTCATACCACTGGACTTCTGCATCTACAATATTTAATAATCTCTTACATCTCAAGGATTCAACAAAAATATTTCCTTACCATATAAAAGTTTAACTCGAGACTAATCAAACATTGATTAAGTCCTAATGATACAAATATTCCATATTGATGGTTGAGACATGATAATTGAAAAAAGACTCAACAATAACATATTATCTAAATACCCTCTTTAATACAATCACAAGAGTTTAGATTTATACATGTATAACTCTAGATGAATAATTTATTTTCAACAATTGAGAAACCATACTGGTGACATAATATAATAATATTTTTATTTTATTATATTTACCTGATGGACAGACGAGTAAATTAGGTTCTCCTTCTTTAAACACAGGTGGTAATTGTCTACTGGTTTCTCTGGTATCTACAAGTGTATATAAATATAGAACGACATTTTAGCTAACATAAATTGACAAAATATTTATTACTTAATAATGTGGTAGAGCCTGTTTAACAGATTATAAAATCATAATGAAATAGAATTACATTAAAAGAAAAACAAGAACTACATAACGATTGATTTTAACTAAGGTAACCCGAGTTTTACTCAAGCCATGCGAGGCTTAGACTTGTTTCAGCATTTAGTGATTAATAACGACCCAATTTACACTATGTTTTATATGATATACTCATGCACAGTTGCTAGTTAAGTATTAAAGATGCAAATAATGTAATATGGTATGTGATCCTAATAGAAAAAGGTTGCTCTCTGGATAACTTTGGTGTTTATTTGCTTTATGAAAGGCATTTGATGATAGGGAACAATTTTGAACATGTAATAAACATCTGACATAGAGACAAAAATCAAGTCTTCAGAGCTCATTTAGACTTAATGTGATTGTGAGAGATAAAACAGCATGCATGGAGGGAATATAAACAATATAGGGACAGACGTGTTGTGCATCATTGAAAGGAATGAAAATGAAGCACAAGTATCTAAATGAACATTTTCATCTATTATATACTGGGATGGTAATAAATCACAGACAATGACAATATAAAATGTATAATATCTGAAATAGTCGACAAACAAAAGTTACACGAGCAGTAGAATCGGATGGAAATTAAATTGCCTTTAAACTTATACATGAAAATTTAAAATTATACGAAGCATAAATAGCTATTATCTAAGAATTATTCACCAAAATACAAAGAAGCAATCATATTAAGCAAACGATATAAATGTACATACTATATAAAACCATTGAAATATGAAAACATACCTCGAGAAGACAGATATTTTAGTATCAACCCAAGATGTTCAAGACTAAGATAGTCACATATATTGGATGACATGGAATCTAAAAACTGTTTCCATAATGAATTCAGATCTTTTATCAATGGTTTAATACCACAATCACTAAAAATAAACACATAGAATAGAAACTTTAAGAAGTTTTTTGTAAATACAGCCATCCAACGATGCAATATTCCAAAAAAAATTAAACTGAGCATGATCTGTAAGCATGGACATATACACTGAATACATTATCTATTTTTTGTTGATCAATTGCAAATTAGAGAAGTCCTTTGTCGAATCATGGTGGCATTTTAACTATACCATTTTTATGAGTAATATAAATTACCTATGTAATGCGATCTCTAAGTCGCCATGAATCGATATGTAGAGCAATTTTCATAGGTTCAAATCACAATTTTTTAAGTGCATAATTATTGTAATAAGGTAGTTCAAAATTCAATTAATATTGTTCTAACTCTATTTTTTAAACACTGGTTTACAATTATACTGGTGGCGTGTACAAAAAAGGTTTAACAGATAACAAATGTATATTCCAGACATATTTCAGTGCTTCAAGACTTTATGAATGAAGTGAAATCAAATGTGTACAATTGAGCATGTTATTATAAGAAGAAGAGACACAAAGGACGAAATTAATGTAAATAGCGAATTTTACTTATGTCTTTCTAATCCTGATATATTTTCAGCAATTAAAGATTGTATGTTAGTTTGTGATGTACTCCATCCACTAAAACTAGGTTCATTAACTGCAGGCTTCTCTCCTATAATATCTGTATTAACATTATCTGGTTCTTCATCCACTATCATGTCATCATCTTCATGTTCCATGCACCAAGCTATACCTGAAAACAGCAACAATACAATGATATAAAAAACAAAAGTTACATTATCAATGTGACTCTATATAATTACAGATCAATAAGCATAATCTACATGCAATACATAAATTAATACATGTGAATCGTTATAATTGGATCAACGTTACACATATATGTGTATTTTCAAATGATTTTTCATCCAAATATTTAAATGACTTGTGTAAAACTGACTACGAATTAAAAATGCATTTTTTTGAAAAGGACTTAAGAGAGTTTTTCTCTTATTTTACAAAATGTTAAGGATTAAGCTCAATAAGATCAAATCAGGTTTCAACACTTTTCACATTTATTCAAAGATTTATAATTCATATTCTGATAAAAACAATCACTGCGGCACACAACTACAAAATCAGGCTAAAGGAAAAACAAACTGGTTATAAAATGTCAAAACTCGTAATGCAATATTTACTTATACATCGGTTAACCTTTGCATGCTTATTACAATAAATTAATGCAGTACTATCCAATCTATGAATTTAGACAATCCCAACACACTAAATATATCTAAAATGTAAGTACATTTGTAAATCACATCAAACTATAACAAAGCTTAAAAAACATTACAAATCAAATTAAAATGATATGTACATGAACAAATCAACATAGATCTAACCTTCAGAGATATCTTCTATGTCCTCCACATGCCTCGAAGCTTCTACAGCCAAACTTTCATTATAGCCAGCTTCAATCATCTCTTTTATAAATCTTACTCTTTTCTCATCATCATTTGGCTCAACCGTTTCTTTACTGCAATACATACAAAATTTATACCATTATATGAATTATTGTACACACATATTTTCATTCTATACCTGTCGTAAGATTATGATTGTCCAATCCAATTTCTCTCTAGAAAAAGATATGTCCTATGCTTGCTGAGTTGTATCAGTATTTATATACATTGGGTTTGCTGGAGACATTCAATATAAATTTGAGTTCATTTGAGTTTTTGATGTCTGTGCATCAACACCGCTTCTTAATTAAGTTAAGTTACCACATCAGAAAACGTTATACTGTAAGAGAAAATTCATCATAAAATATACTATACCTTGAATTGCTGGTCTCAATGTCCACTATTTCATCATTTAAAACAATATTCTGATTATCTATTTCATCTTTAGCATCTCTCATAGCTCGTAGTAAATCATCTAAATATTAATAAAAATAACATGATATCAACAAAATAACTTTTCAATATGACCAATAACATTCAATGAATACGTTTTAAAGTTGCTATTGTGTCTCTGTAAAACAATAAAAAAAGTAAATCAAATCATAATCAAGACTAAAAACTGTTCTAAGACAAGCAAAGGAAGTTTCAACAAACAAACAAAAAAGTAAAGTCACGAAATTACTAAAACTAAAGCTAGCTAATATAGATCACTAAATACAAACCTGGTGTACAGTTGTGTTTAACAGCAGACAAAAGAGGATATATCAAATGTGAAACTTCGTTGTCTGTACCAACTTTCATCAATTCTCTCTGAAGAATGACTAGTTGATCAACAGTAAAATAATTCAAGTGAATAAAACTCTTTCGTTTTCCTTTGATATGATGTAACCAATCACCCAAACATTCCTCCATAAATTTAGCTATCTCAGGAACCATATCTTGTAAATCTTCTTGTTTAGATCGTCTCCCCTGTAATATTATATACGCAGTTTTATTTTTGTGTTTTAAATATTGGTTTTTTTAATATAGTGACAACTGGTTCATTTATTTAGGACCGTATTCTAAAAATATAACGAGACATATTAAAATATTCAAATGGTAATATATTTTAAAGCCTTCGATAATTGAATCAAGATTGGCTCAACATTACTTTTTCAAAACAAGAGCTCCACTGGGCGGGGCATTATACGCCAGTGTACAGTCCATGCTGTGTTCTATCTCATATGAAGTCCCTGTAACCTTGACCAATGACCCCGGGATCTTAGAATAGGTCACACCCTTAACTAGTCGGCTATCCAAAGCAAAGATTTTGAGAACCTAGGTACAGCCATGGTTGAGTTTTCCCATAGATTATCTTAATATCACGTCAGTCGTAAAGATTGTACATTTCATCACTGAATTTAGGGTTTTCACGTCTAAAAGGTTTTACCAATTGCCGAGTTATAACGTTTATTTTCAAATCAATGCAGAACGGTGGTCAAACTCTTATCGCGATTTTTGTGTCATTTTAATGAAATAAAAAAGGAAAGTGAACGTTCTCAGTTTTTCACAATATCAATATAAAAGCCCGCTTCTACTTATTTTTGCAACAAATGCTTTAATCACAACGTCAGCGTAACGTTATATTAACGTCGTTGTAACGAAGGTAATTTTATTTTGAACGCGATATTGTGAAAAACTGAGAACGTTCACTTTCCTTTTTTTTATTTCATTAAAATGAAACAAAAAGTGCGTAGATTTCAAAAATCGCGATAAGAATTCGACCACCGTTCTGCTTTAATATGAGAATAAACATTATAACCCGGCAATTGGTGAAACTTTTTAGACGTGAAACCCCTAAATTCAGTGATGAAATGTACAATCTTTACGACTGACGTAATATTTGGATGATCGGAACAAAATGATTGTAGGCAACAACATTTCAGAAACATTTTGGTTTAATAATCATTAACCTAGGACATTCAATATCTCAAATATGTGGGTTTAATGTACTTGCATGCCTGTTTTTAGCGCGAACCATTGTGACGTCCATGACGCCGTGAAAAAAAACGACAACGTCGCTAAGGTTACCAGAAAAACAAACAAGAAGCATGAAGGTATCTGCCTGCCAACTTTTATCATAATCGGTGGACAAAATATTTGTTTCGTTTTCTTCTCCAAATAAGGTACCGACCCACCTTAAGTTATAATCTTATTTCTATTTGATCTTAATATGGTTATACTATCAAGCATACATACCCTCATTTTAGGAGCTTTATCACCCTGACCAAAGGCTAATATAACACATACTGGACGTATAGGATTTGGGTCACAGAAAAATCTGGCTGTCCAATCTTTAAATAATACACATCCAGAAGAACAGAGCTTAATATAAACATTGCTGAGTCTTGTTAGACTATCAAATATCTGTAACAAATTATAGAATATAAAATCAACACAAGTCTTGTATTGCTTGAAGGTAAAAAGTAATTTTTGAAAATAGTAGCTTCAATCAACATTATTTATATATACATGTGTATTTACAGAAGGAAGGTATTTTCAATTGTACTTACTCTATCAACTTTTTTGGGGGGGGGGGTTACGTCGTATTCAAGACATATTTAAGTCATATATACGACGACCGGTTCTTCCTACTATATGTTTCCTGGACCCTTTTCTATCACTAGTATTAACTTACCCTACCACGAGGCCGACAACTCATGTATAGGGTATGACCTTCCGCGACCGGACTCGAACCCGCGATCTCCGGATTCGAAGTCAGACATGCTAACCACTACGCCACGGCCGCAAATTTTACTCTATTAACAATAATATTTTAAAGTTATATCATAATCATGAAAATTTTTTGGGAAAACTTAAAAAAAGAAGCATGAAAATTGAACCACACAAATCACAGGACATGTACATGCTCGAGTTTAACATACAGGTTAAAGTTACTTATAGTTAAAATATTTATTAAACCTTACCATAGTAAATCTGTCAACACTGTCACTACCCTTCTCAGCCTTTCCAGCAACTAACATCAATCTACTCTGTAAATCTTGTAATTGTGTAAATGTGTAACTTCTAAAATGTGGCTGAGAATCTTTTGATGACATTGACTGTGTAGATGTAGAAACTGGTGTCTGTTCTTTTACGGTCAGTTGAAATATGTCACCTAAAGCCTGAAATTACATACAAATAAAGAACACAACATCAAGCTCTTAAACTGCTACAAAATATGTCATACCGAAATTAAATACAAAAAATAGATCATAAATATATCGCATTTTCTTTATTGGGCACATCAATCATTTTTTATAAAATTATCTTTTTAAATAGCATTTATTTTTCACACAGGAATTTGACAATATGTGTTAGCCATTTAAACATTTGTCTAGCATTCATTGAATAACCACATCTACATAGGTTCTAATCCAATCAAATGCATGGTTATTCCAAAAGAAAAAAACTAAATGATTAATTCTGGTTGACGAGAAAACATAAAATGATAGTCGATCACCAAAGTTGTCAAAGATAAATACAAGCTAAAATAAAGTGTGTCATTTTTGAAATCACAGTTCTTTAACCTTTTTCATATCAATCATACATACCAGCACAGAGTTATCCTGCTGAATTATATTTCTACCTTTCCAAGCATGTTTACCAACAGTGTAGATACCACCAGCATTTATAGCTTCTGCTTGCATCAGTGATGTAACTTCAACTGAACCATGAGCTTTCTTTATTTCTTTCATCCATTCTAATTGGTTGTTAGAGTCAGACTGCAATAATGTACAGTAGTATGAAAAATAAGGCAATAAAACACTAAAATTAAAAATGATTTAATATCATAAAAATCATTAAACATGGGTCGTCTTCAATAAATTTTGTATTGAGTAATGCTATAAGAGCAAACAACATGTAATCCCAAACACGTATCAAGCAATTTTTCAACATCAGCCTCTCCAATCATAACGAATACCGTCCAAACTAAGTGTTTTAAATTTATAGTGATTAACATAATTAGTGAGACAGCGAACAATGTAAGCAAATATTTTTATAAAAAGTGAAAACTAGTGATACCCCCGCCAAAATCTAAAAATATGCGACAAACAGGAAGTAGATGAGCAAAGAGCATGAAATTGCTTTACACCACATGGGACTATGGGATGAAGCAATTTGCAAAGTATTAGGCTGCTGCATGTTATAGTTGCTGAGAAAACTGCGACGAAACTTTTGTAACGGACGGACGCACGCACGAACACACGCACGCACGGACAAGGGTAAAACAGTATACCCCCCTCTTCTTCGAAGCGGGGTTATAATTAAACATATAACAAATATGGTTTAGTAGAAAAAAATATATTCGGAGTTATTTTAGTGTTCTTTTAAATCAAAATACCAAAAGGGCCATGTAATAATATGTATAATGGGTAATTAGATTTAATGGCAATATAAACAAGTAAAATGTACATGACTTTCATAGCTTACCAACATTTTTGGAAGATTTGGATTTGCTTCAAGTTCTTTCCATACAATAGAACAAAGTTCAAGAAGATGTTTGGATCCACAATCTGGTGTAAGATCAAATATTAAAGGAGCATATCCTGTGACAGCAGAGTGTAAACATTGCACACGAGCAATATTCATTGGTTCATCACCAGCAGAAAGAAATGCCAAATCTACAAACACTTTTAACTCCTTCAAACCACCTATGATAAAATAATTATTATTGTTATTCAAACCATGTCAAATGATTTCATCATTTAATGACTTGCAGTAGCATTATCTGTCAACAGGGATGCACATAAGGATTTCTCATACATGGATTTGGGTACAACAATGCATCCATTTATAATTACAAGGTCAATATCAGTTCATAAACATATGGCTATGCAAGTAAGTAAAGCTACAGTCCCATAAACATAAAAATAGCCGTGAGGGCACCGTGCGGGCGCCGTGCGATCAAGCTCCGCAAGGACCCGTACGAACTCTTGCGTACCCGTACGGGCTGTTAAGTTTTTACCAGGGTCCGTGAGATGAGCCAAGGATACACGTATCAGTTTCAGAGTCAAATCGTGAACAAAACAGTGGCCGAGTATGGATTAAACATGCATATCTTCCAGCTACGGCTCCGTACGGGTGTGTTGTTTTGTACCATGTGCGTACCGTCACCTTGAAACACAAGGCTTCCCATGGACTACGACTGCCTGCACGTACGGGTCCGTAACAAGCCACGATTTTATGGGACTGAGGCATAAGCCATATTACAGTTACAAATTTGTTAACTACACCTTGTAAAACGCCATCACTATATTTTATAAATGAACATGGAACATTTACTTTAAAACATGTTTGACAATTCTGCAGGTTGTTTAAAAAACACACTTTCCTAATGAAGTGAAGTAGCAAATGCATGTATAAGACATTTACATCAAGTCAAAGCAAAATTCATTGCAATTTAAAGTTAGTGTAGATTAACAATATATATCATATGAATAATACCTTTTTTCATAGATTCCTTCAACCAGAGTATCAATTTTTCACAAGCAACAAAAGTTTGTAAACACTTAGCTCTCGTAGGAGATAAATCTTTCAAAAAGTCACAGGCTTTCATCACTGAATCGTCAAAAGATTTCATTTCAATATTGGTATCACCATACTACAAGAAACATAATAATTAAGATATAACACTGATGTAAAAAATAAACATATTATCTTGTTCAGGCTTCATTTTTTTAATGTCAGTGGAACAACATATTAGTAATATCAGTGTCAGTGTGGTCTACTATTTAAACCACTTTGACATTTTCTTTCTAAAGCAAATTTTGTCCTCTTTTTTGTATTGCAAATCCAGGATCAAACAGTCAATAACAATTGTATGACATGGGCATGAGTGAAGTCTATAACATGTGGTTGAAAAAGTTTTACATAAAATAATGCATATAATCTTATTAGTCAATGTGTTATAATTTCAGTTGAACAACTTTTAATCGTGAATTCTGCACTTATTATATGAGTCATATTCCTGCACAATTATTTATTTCTTTACACAATACTAAAGTGTTTTTAAAATCAATTTAAATGTGATTATTGCTGGAATTCTCTGATGCCAAAAAATCCATAAGAGTACCTAAAAGTCAATGATCTCGTTTGTGAGACAACATATATAATAAACTTATTCAAATCTTAATTTTCATACATAAATATTAGGGCCTTGAAAATTGTTTGAATATTCGAAACCTAACCGAATATTTGAATTAAAAAAACGAATATTTCCAATACTCAAACGAAAAGTCTGCTTTTTTTTCTCACTAATTTGCAATTAAAATCAAAGTTTAAGAATCCTTTTTAAAGTTTGCATGGATGTTAAACACGGGCTAATAAGAGTAGTGTTATGACTCTAATTAAATGTCCTACTTTTGGTTATAGAAAGATAATGAAGGTACTATCATTCGTAGTTTAAAAATAATATGTCGTATAATAAATACAATTTTGATTTATGACTGTCAATATTTTGGTATCAATTGTATCTTTCTTTAAAGGGATATACAGGCAAATGACTGTTCCAAAAGTGTAGAACGAAGGTTTTGTCTTTAAAACAGTATTAAGAACGTAAGAAATCACTTACTAATAACATTTGTCACTTATAACATTCAACTTAATGAATTAAAACATGTTGCATACACATTAATGAAAACGAAATGAGGATACTGAAAAAAATACCAAGCTTTAATAGATCTGTTATCTGTCGTACTTGCTGAAATTAAACATTTTCATTGGTCACTTCTTGTATTTTCATCATTCTTAGGCGGTTAGGATATCGTTTTAATAGAATAGTACTAATGTTGCAAAATAACAAGCTTTAGAATCTTCTCATCACTAGACATCAGTAAATGCGTATTTTAGCACGGATCTAATTTTAGCTAACATGACCAATGTGGGTCTAGTTAGGAAACATTCCAATCATAAAGAGAAAATATAGAAATAGTTTGCCAAGTAATATATCAGTTTGTCTGTTTCAATCACAATTATAAAAAATATAGAACCAGGAAAATTGCCCACTAATTCCTTTAGTAATGAGTTTGATTGTGTAATAATGTCGTAGCTGGAACCGTATTGTTTCGGAAAAAAACATAATTGCCTTTAAATATTGTGATGGTGAGTAAATAAAATGCCACTCATAAATAACAAGGAATGTATAGCCATAATCGGTTCATAAGTTGTAAATGAAACTCTGGAAATTGTTAATTCTTTACAAACGGAAGATGCATAGAACATGTATTCGTATTCACAAAATCGGACGCAAAATCAAAATTTGCGGCACTGAAATACTTGGATTTTTTAAAATTTAATTAAACCGAATATTCAAATAAATTGGAATATCAAGAACAAATATTCGAACATTAAAATTTGTATTAATTCCAGGTCCTAATAATTATGAAAGATGCAAGTACTATTAAAATGTTGTTAAAGAGTCTTTACTTACGGTAGCAATGACTTCAATTTGTTGAAAATCTCCATTTAATTTGTACTGATTTTTAAACTGTAAAATTGCCTTAGCCCCAGAAACACATGTTTCAAGATGTCTGTATTTATCCAGCTGGTCGATTCTTGTTTTAATAATTTCTGCTTGAAATCCAAGAAGTTGTAACTCAATTTTTACTTCTTCATATTGATACTTAAATCTCTTGGCAATAAATTGTTCAAAATCATTAAACAAAATACGTCCATTTATTATTTTCTCACGTAATTCTTTCAGACTAAAAATAGAAAGATAATATAAAAGCAACACAAACTGGTTATACAGAATAAAATTTGTGAAGAGGTATTTAAGAAAACAGCCACACATACATAATAATTTAACCTATGATACCATGCAGCTTAAAATATATATGTAAAAAATTTAGAGAGTAGCAAAAAGTAATACACTAGAAGAGTTATAGTATTTTCTTCTTAAATTCAGTAAAAGTAAAACTGAAATCAGTCTTTACCCATCATATAATTTTGGTATTTTTGCTCAATTCAGAATAATATGTACTTCATAGTATTCTTGTTAAAGAATATCTATATACCGGTAATGCAGGGAAATAAACAGATACAAAAGTAATGTTTAAGTATTCACCTCATGTTTACAGGATTCCAGACATTTTCTACAACATCATCTAAGGTTTTCACATCAGTCTTATGACAGCAATCAATCCATATTTTCATGAATGTTGCACTGTTTTCAAGATTGTGTAATTCTTCAGCCATATCCAAAACTGCTTTGGACACATTAAAAGCTCTAACAGTTGGTTTGAAGGTTTCTGTATCCTTTACCTGTTTTATAACAGCTGGGGCACAAAATTCTTTTATTTGACAACTTTCTATTTCTTTCTGCTTTGTCAGTGTGTCATCAATAGATCGTCTGTCAACTAAAAAAGTATAAATTAGAAAAACAAGTAAAATTATGAAATATATCATTATTTTTTTAACATGAAAGTTAACCACAGCAGTCCCAATGAAGGAAGAAAATGTACAAAAAACATGCATTATTTTCTACATGACATACAAATTATAAAGCACTAGAATTTTATTACAATGCCAGTTTACAAAAAAAGAAAATTACAAACCTTGTTTTAGATGTTGACACAAAGAAGCCAAATTGGTCATATGCTGTGCCTGTCTGTCAAATTCTTTCATTTCCAGATTTCTGACAGTTATTGCTCTTTCAATAAATACAGCAGTAAACTCTTCCTTGGGTTTTACTAAATCAACGAGGTCTGGAAACTTTAAACCTTTTTCAGTGATGAAATTAAGGTTTCCAATTAAAAGGGTGCCATTCAACAGAGCAGACACTGTGTCTTCAATAACACTCACTGCTCTGACCAAACTTTCTGTACACCTTTCACTCAACATTCCTATTTTCCTTTGATCTTTGTCTAAAATTTCAAAAAGCATTTGCATACAGGTATAATTCCTAGTCGTATTTGTGATGGAAAAGAATACTGGACACAAACAAGCAAGTAATTGTTACAAAGATAACTTAATTGAATACTGGCCAATACAAGCCCACATAATTTATTTGTCACACAAGTAACAAAAGATGTTTAGATAAAATCCGTGCAATAGGTGCTGAGAAATTGAGCGGACACGTAAATTCTACAGACTGACCAACCAACCGACTGATCGACCCACAAGCTGACTTTTATATATCTATCAAACATAGTTTTGGGGGTATAATGGCATAAAAGAAGCCTATGCATAAGACCTCATTGATAGTCTATGCTAGATGCGCTATGTCCAGTTATGTTAAATTGATACTAAGAATGCTATTATAGACTAAATACAAAATATATCCTATTATATAACTGGATTCATACTGTCGAACTGTTGGATGCAGCATTAGGAGAGTATGATTCAAAGTAACTCAATATTTTGTCAAGTAATACGGAAGAAGTCACTTTGACAATGAATGAAATACAAAATAGAAAAGTTGTTCCATACGAGTGACATGAAGACACTAGGTTACAAACATTGGAAAGATGCCTTTCAGGCCCCGATTCCACGAACACGCTTAAGTAATGACTTAATTATTTGATTAGTAACATGCTTAGCTCACTATTTGGTTTAGCTAAGCACTTGCGCTTAAACACATTCCACCATCGCAATTACGTTATGGATTAGTTAAGCCGAATAACGAGCTTAAACTTTTCGCTCATTTCGTTACGTTCGCTCGGGTACTCTTCAATTGGAGTCAAGAAAACGCTATTTGACAGACGACGACCTATGGTGCGTTGCTTAAGCAAATCGCTACGTTTCGCTTTGTGTCCTGGTACCCAAAATTTGATGTCACACACTCATTCCTTTTGCTGTAAGAAGGGTACCAGGACTCAAAGCGATACGTAGCGATTTGCTTAAGCAACGCGCCCCTACTTTCGCTTGTTTCTGACATGTCAGTGTCTACACCCCGGAAAAGGACCAAAAATTGGTCCGAGGAGGAAAAGATGCGGGCAGTGGAAGTTATTTTAAGTCGGGGGGACATTCTTTTTGGCAAGTTTAGGGGGGCATCGTTCGGTGCCAAAAGAAAAGAGTCGTGCTGACAGGAAGTCGCCGACTCGTTAAACGCGTAAGTTTAAACTTGTCATTTTTGTTAGATGCTTGATACCAATAAAACATCGGCAGCCAATTGTATAAAACTTGGATATCTCAGATATTTGAAACAGACTATATTCAGTACAGTAATTGGGTCATCATCCCCCGTCATCATGTCTAGTGACGTAATTTTAAGAACATGACAGGTTGTTGACACCTGTGACTCGCGTTGTGAAACGATGTACATTTGTATTTCAGTTAAATGTGACTGAATAAAACTGGATTATAAATGCCAGTCTTATTGGCTGATTGTCGTCAACTAGGTGTGTCAGTCAGAATCAACCAGTCAAGTTGGTTGTATGCTCACTGGCCAATGTTGGCTAATTCATTTTTGTCACATATGCAGTTTGCTGAACAATTTTGTTAAAGAGAGGTTGTATCACAATGTATTTATGTGTGTTTCAATGAACTGTACTGCCGGGTGGAGTCAGCAGCCCGGGTAGCTTTAAGTTGCTACAACCGGCTTAAACAAACTTGACAGTGGGTTTAAAATAACAGGCTTAAGTGACTCACTAATCCTGTTACTAAATCGCTTAATTTTCGTGGAATGCAATTGACTTAAGCTAATTGATTTAAGTCAGTTGCTAATCCAGTTACCAAGTTAATCACTTGTAACTGATTTAAGCTTGTTCGTGGAATCGGGGCCTGGTCTACAAGATAAGGTGCTCAAATGACAACCCGAATGTTGGATTTCTCTAGAGAGATCGTTCCCCATGTACATCCCATGTACATTTGATAATGGCCTTCAGGTAAAGTTATTTCAAATACAGACATATAAGGCTTTAAAAACGAAACATCTACGCCTATTTGATTAAAAGAACAGTTTGCAACATTTTAAATTGTAAAATGACAGATACTATTTCAACCACAGGGACTTATATTAATATATTTAGACAACAATGAGGTGATGAAACATGCTAAATATAAATGCTCAATGGATTAAATAATTTAAAACATGAAGTGATTAATGTAGTTAATATGTACTTGATATGTACTTACAATAAATCTTCAAATATAGAGGAAAGGCTGCCCAATTTAAAACTAGCTGAAGAATTTTTTGTTCTGTTATGTCCTCTCTTGACCCCATGGTTTTGGTCCACTCTGATACAAATAGATGTGACAAGAGGTTCCCAAATATTTCACTTTCATAAACAGTGAAGTGTCCGTAATCAATTGAATGACCTTTCTCAATGGCCTGAAAATACATTGTATTTATTTTGTCCATTTATTTATTAAGACCATTATGAATACTACGACAAAACAATGATTTCAACATAATTGATATCATAACAACAACAGCAGTATTAATAATAAATAATCAAATTGCCAATTCTGACGAGGAACATCACCCTATTTAGACTAAATAACGACGAAGAGCTGATTTTAAGACATGTCATAAGCCCTGACTTTTTAATTGTTTTTATACTTGATAATTGGCAAATCCAAACATCATACATTATTTTATAAGGAATTTTACTTTACTCAATAAATAAAAACATCAGTAAAACTGTTTATAAAAAAACATTTAACTTTGAATTGTAAAATTAAAAATGGGGGGACAACTTTAAAACAAAATTTTGGAATTCATCCCCATTGGGAATAAAGTGTCAAACCGATGTGTCCTGGAAGTCTCTAATAATAGCCTGTTCCAATCATTATTTTACCATATCAATAGATATAAAAGAGAAATTCTGGATGGTATGACATTGGGAATTGAAATATTCCGAGAAAGAAGTGATAGTTTCCGGATAGTGCATTGTATCAAACTAGAGTCTATTCATTATTTGCGAACATTGTTAGGTAGTTTGACCAACATACTGTTTTAAACAGTATTTACAGGTAATTAAATATATTACATTAGATGAACTACATGACATATTATACATTAAGTTGTCGCTAGATGAAGGTTACATACCACTAAATGGTAACCGGAAGTGAGCATTTACCGGAAATAGAAAGTGTGACATGCTTATTTATTTTTTGAGAGTGCATGGATCCCTCATTTGTGGTGCGTTTTAATATTGAAGAGTATGTATGTCTTTGACAATGCTTTTCCTATAAAAGTATGCAAAAAATCAATGGATCTGGTTTGTTTAGTCGCGAAAACAGGTTAAAAGGGGAGATGACTCTGTACGACTGGCGAAGAGTTAAAAACCAGAACATTTTCATGGTAGGAACTTTCAATCGAAATTTATTTTCTTATGAGTAACGTAACTTTTTTCTACTACTGATCATTTTGAGGGGAATAGATAGATTTTTCAGCCTTTATATGGCTTGGGGTATCTAACATCCCTGGGTCATAGTGTAATTTGTCATTGAAAATGAGACTTTTTATATACAACAAAGAAGGATTTTATTTAGTGGTATATAATCTGAATTGCTAGACATGATACATGAATCAGATTCATTAATTTTCATACAATGTGTACTACGACGTCTTTAGGGATATTGTTCAAGATTTAGTGAACTAAAATATCTTGGATATTTTGTGGTCTTTGAAATGCAACAAAAGGCTTATATTCATGCACTTGTCTAACACTCTGATGTTCAGAATATTTAAGGAGAAACCCTGACGAAGGCTATAAGCTAAAAGCTTGGTGAATAAAGAGAAAGGTATTTTTTATGTAGTTAGTCTACTATTTTTTATATCAATATCACTTTACTCAATGACATGCTCATTAGATGAAAATTGAGTTCGACAGGTTCCTGGCAGGATTATAGGTAGACTTTCATCATAGATTTGTCTTCATCGTTGATGTTCATTGACAGTATAGACACAGATTTGCTTCAGAACATAATCAAGGATGGGGTACTTGGTTGCGATTGAATATTTTTATTAAAGCCACTCGTATTAAAGATATGGTGTAGTTATCACTCAGACAACAAGTGGTATACAAAGATAATCTGTTTCAAGAAACAGACATTTAGTAGTTCAATTTAAATTAAAGGACAAAGTCATATTTTTATAATGTGATAACACAAACAGGCATGAGGAATATTTGTCAATATTATAGCACAGTTACTAGCAAAATGTTTTGTCAATAATATTGTGCACATACAGGCTGCTTTAGATTCCATAATGGATGTATTAAGTTACCTTAGTAGCAGCCTTGCTCATACATTCTTGCATGCATACGCTGTAGCTACCAATCTTTTGACAATAGTGTTGAATAAAGTCTCTCATTATCCCGCTATAACGAAACACCTAAGACAAAGAAATTATTATTAATAGTTTGATATATATAATCAAGTAGTTAATGTTTACTGTATTTTTTGAAGTTTCTTAAAAATAATTATGGATGTGTAAATATGAATGTATAAGGTGTAAAAAAACTAAAACAACATGATATAGGGCTTGAACCTGAGCCCATTTAATTGCGAGTCTGATGCTCCACCAACTTAGCTAATCAGTCTGATTTAATAAAAATATATTTAAATATATTATAAGACATGGAAGACTTCAATTTATATTTGGGTCTGGCTCTGTAAAAACCGGGCTTAATGACAAAATATTTGATTTTCACTTTTTAACATTTTCGGAAAGTACAACATCACCGATGCATGAAACCGCAAACCTTTTCAGAATCTGACCATAAATTAACGATTTTGCAGCTAAATGAATGTAACGCATAAAATTATGTATCTTGTAACAACGGACGTTGCGAACTACCAAAAATGACGTCAAGAACGTTTACGGGTAGTTAACTACGATAAGACATGCATACGTCAACGTCATTATATGTTAATCATAAAAGGTACAGCTAACTTAATTTGATATTAAACTCATTTTCACATTTTTTTTTCATTTTGTTATACTTGCGTGTGTTCCAATTTGTACAAGAACATTATTAATCGTAAAAAAGACCATACGCAACGTATACGTCTGTAAATATTTTTTTAATTGTATAATTGCGAGTCTAATAATGTTTACCTAATATTCAATATGTGAACAGCGTTTAATGACAACGAAGTTAACCATCAATACAATACTCTCTGAACATATTTTAATGTCGGCAAAATCGTAGTTTACACGCGAAGTGTAATCATGCAATAACATTAACACATATTAAGTCCAAAATCAAAGTGAAAGATGGTTGAAATATTTAGTACAACATAAAATGAGAAAATTACGTGATACAGAACTTGCTAACCTTTGAAAGATTAAAACAGGTTAAAACACGAAGTAAAATAAAACATCACTAGTACAAAATGTACTCTCTCATTACACTAAATATTGCCACTATTTTGTTTTCAATAAACTGTTGGTAATTATTCTTAACGAAACTAAAAGTATTTACGGTTTTGTCTGACGAAAATGATGCGTTCTAATGAACTCGTGGTTGGTAAAAATGGTAATTAAGAAAAAGAAACACATCTTTGTCTTATACAAATTTAGTGTTTTATTACAATGATATACAGGTAGATGAAAACATTCGATTTCTAATACTTATTTCATACGATTTCAGGGGCGAATCCAGGATTTTTTCTAGGGGGCAGTGTCCGAACCTGGCAGCTGAAACTGCTGAACACCGTTGAACATTATTTTGGTAACAACTTACCATATTTCAAATTTAATTATGATTAAAAACGATAGCAATGCAAGAGCAATATCATGTCATGGTGAATACATGTTTGTGTTTGCTTAAGTGATAACAGATCTAACTCAATATAGGCTGATAATTTAACGTTTAAAACCCCTCGAGGACATTTCAGTTCAGAAAGGGGACGCCATTTTTCTAATGTTGCGTTACCTATTCACAAAATTTCCCGACCAAACTTAGATTTTTATATGTACCGAATCAAAATTAAAAATAAATGTACTCGTAGTTACGAGTAAACAATAAGATGGCAACGCGTGCAGAAGCTGTTATCCATCGACATTTTAAAACAATGATACCAAAATTATGCTAAAAAACAAACTTATAGCTTATCCACCTAGCAACCCAATTGTAAAGCACAAAACTACAGAATATTTGATATGTAAATAATTAATAATGATTATAAGAATCCACACCACACGATGGCGTGGCACGTTGACGAAAGTCGTATGGAAAACACAACTCAATGCTGTCAACTATCCTTATTTTTACGATTTGTCAATAATTTCTTGAAACATTGATACATGTACTTATAGTCGGTCATATTTAACAAAAAAATCATGACTTTATTCTCTTTCATCAACGTAAAACAGTCACACAACGACACAACGTTAAACAACTTTCGCTTTCTACATTGCGTAAATGTGTACAATATTATTTTATGACGTCATTTCACAACGTTATAATCGATGTCATTAAGCCCGGTTTTCACAGAGCCTGGCTCATTTCTAAATCTTAAAGGTATTTGGTTAAAGTTTTTATCTCTGTATTATGAATTATTAATTAAATTATTCTGAATATTTTGAAACAAATATGGTTATTTTTCACAGCATAACAAAATAATGTACACTTTACAGCTTTCCATCTAATTTCAATAAAGTATATACTCATCATTTTTATCTATAATAATATTATGATTTGTTTTAATAATTTGCTTAAATGTTTGTTTGCAACCAAAAAGAATGATGCCATACTAATAACACAATTCAACCACTTTTCGATCATTCATAGCGTAATATTCTATGTATCTATAGTTACATAACAAATAATCTAGAATTTTCCGAAATATTCTTCTATATGTTTATGACTACAAATGACTTTATACTTACATGTTTTTCAAATGTGTCCATAAGACAATTAGTCAATGTTGCATTCCATAATTTCTTTGTCTCATCTGACTGAAGTGCATCAGCAAAAAGGCCATTCCATACCTGAAATTTAGATATAATATACTCAATAAAGTCAATGAACTGCTAAACATCTCGATACATTTATTTTTAAAAATATATGAAGGTTTAAAAAATATTTCATTAGAAACCTCTTTCTTGATGAACTCCCTTAAAGGTCACTCTAACAACCAATATTTAGATGTAAAAGTGGAACCAGGATAGTAATATATGCTTCCATACTGACAAAATACAATAAAGAGAGGAGTTCATAATGAATGAATCTCCACAAAAATCAAATAAACCTCTTGAGTGATGTATTATCTTGGTTTATGATAGTGGAAATTCATGCTCCTTAAAACAAAAACACTGCATGTTTTATGCCTAATAAAAACATGCACTTTATTAGTATCTGTATCGATTTACGGTTAAGTTCGTATACATTCGTCAAGTTTCGCCGCTTCAATGAGCGACGCTGCAGAAAATTGATGGAAAATTAACGATTGGATTATATCAAATAGGGCTGTGAATCGTTAAGCAAGTGGCGATCCGAAACATGATTTATGTGTAGCGATTTACGAATCAAACTACGAATCAAATGTTAATGGAAAAGCATACAGACATTCATGTAATGACAAAATAAGTGAAAAATAACAGAAGCTTTTACTATATGGGAAACCATGTACTCCAAAAATCAATATCAGGCGCTTTATGGGCATTTTCAGTGGTTTGAGTGTGTATTAATCGAAATTTTAACACTGGATTTTAACATAAATTAAAATTTTTATTAGTCGTGCAACTCGTTTTTAGAAGTAATTAAGCTGATGCTAGGTTTACATCTGGCCACGATCTCCCCGATTAGCCAGAGGCTAAAAAATCGGGGAGCTCTACGATTAAATGGTATACTCCACGTTCTGTTACGCTTCCTTACGAAATCAGCACGTTTTGTTGCGCTCTACTGCGCTTTGCTACGATCGAGCCCACGATTTGCATCACGTTCTGTTACGCTTTGTTGCGATCAACACGATTGGCTTCCACGCTCCACCACGTTCCGTTACGTCCTGTTAAGATCTCCCACGACAAAGCCGCTTTGTTGCGATCTCCTGCGATTTGACATACGATTTGAGACAAATGACCACGTTTTACGTCACGATTTGATATTTAAACAAGAAATAATTCTTTCCCAGCGACGCGGGATGAAAAAATGTGTCCACGCTGGTCCCGATCTGTTGCGATTGTACTCCACGTTCTGTTACGTTCTGTTACGCTTCGGTACGTTCCGTTACGTTTTGTTACGAAGGCCACGCTCTGTCACGATTAGAAATGAATCGGGGCAATCGTGGTGAAATTTAAGTTTGATTTAAAATCTGTCCCGATGCCCACGATGTCTCCGATTCAACCACGTTCCGTTACGCTCCCCCACGATCACCCCGATTCGACTCCACGCTCTGTTACGTTCGCCACGATGCTCTGGAATCGGGGACATCGTGGTAATCGTGGCCAGATGTAAACCTAGCATGAAAATGTTCTCTCATTTTTTTTCAAAAGTGGATCGCGATCCGACGATTTCGGACGTGACGAATATTCGTATTCGATTTTTCATTCGAGTTCGCAAATATCCGAGTTCTCGGATACTCATCACAGCCCTTATATCAAACGATTTGTAGTGCAGAAGTAAAATACTGACTTGCCAAGCGAAATACCCCGGGCTCGATTCCCGCGCATGCAGGTTGTTATTTTTGTAACTTCGCAAACACCAGTAACATTTTAACTACCCAACGACTTACTTGTTACATGTAACTTCAGTCATTTCTCGTTATCAAGACTTTAAATTTTTGCTTTAATACAGCTGTAAATAGGGTTTTACTATTTATATCACAAATATACTCCAAGTTGTTATGTTTTACGTTCACACTGACGCTGATTCCTCTCGACGAAATATAGAAACATATTTTCCGAAAATCTTCTTTTGGTTTTACACGGACTATGTCTCGATGAAGCAACTTATCGAGCGTTTATTCTTTTGACAATTTTAACCAGTCAAGACTGAATGTGTATGCGTGTTGTGACGTCATTGCGTGTCATACAACTAGCACAAAGTCGGCTTCTCTTTTAT
This sequence comes from Mactra quadrangularis, assembly GCA_025267735.1. NCBI lineage: Eukaryota > Metazoa > Mollusca > Bivalvia > Venerida > Mactridae > Mactra > Mactra quadrangularis. The sequence goes on from CM046309.1 coordinate 46,375,355, forward strand.
TTATTAAGTATATGCCTTAAAATTGAGTTCAAACATAACAATCCACTAAAAAACGAAATTAGAACAGGAATATAAAACACGGTTCGTTTTTTATTTTTTATTTAAATGCATATTTTTTCATAAAAACGTATGTAATAAGTAAGGAGACACGATGCTCAATTTATTTAATTATGTCGCCTGTCAATCAAAATGCTGTCAGTTTGTTTATTTACTATTGTTAAATGATATGTTGATAAAATGACCCCTATGTATAAGTTTCACAATGTGATCGCTAATTGATTGGTGCGTTTTGTTTTTCGCTCCTCGTCGAATTGCCGATGACATCTTGGTCTAGTCGAGGTAAACATTATGATTCTTGAGTGAAACAAATGTTTTAGTCCGAAATTTATTATCGCGATATCGAAAAAGTCGAGAGAAAACAATCATAGCAATGAAGAGCTTTCCTTTAGAGTGAAGTTTCTTCTAAATCCTTTTTTTGTGACTTGGTTATAGAACGGTTTCAGAGAGTCATCCAGCTACATGAATCAACCGTTAAATTTGTATTAACAAAAATATCCTACGCTTTCATTTTCTAGAGGACTTTTTGATATCGTAGGTAGACTATATAATGAAATAATAATACCCATTATTTGACTTGTACTAATGGTATTAACTAATAATAATTATTGAAAACTCTTGTACAGTGCATGTTTAATGTTGTCAAATACAAAGATAGTTATATGCAAACAAAATACTAACAATGGACCAAATATATATTAGATCGCAAATACAAAAAACAAGAGTATTCAATAATTTTTCTTGATCATTAAATAGGAACATTGCTTGTTAAGGTTACGAAACAAACATACATACCAAAAGGTTATTCTTCATGTAAAATCCCCAATTATTATACCGATAGTTTACCCAGTTTACAACATGCTGGCAAAAAACCAAGAGAGTATCATGATATTTTTTATCTTTAGAATCCAACTGGGACATCAATCTATCATACATAGCAACACAATGAATATGAATTTGTGTACAATAGATAACAGTGTCTATCCTGTCATTGCTTAAACTCTGTTGGAATAAATCATTTGATATTTGCAGACACATTTTCAATTTAATTATGCTGCAGTTTTCACTGAAAAGAAAACAAACAAACAAATGTGTTTCTTTAAATATAGTGTATACTATTTGTGAAATAAAATGTTAATGATATTCAAATACTTACATTTAAACAAACAAGGACCTTAAATTACTCATCAAAGGTAAAATATCTAAAAGTTACGATGCATTAAGGTTTAAATACATCACTCAAAATAAAAGGGACTACCTCTGGAATCATGTACAGTAAAACTTGGTTATAACATACTCGGTTATAACATACACTCGGTTACAACATACCATTTTTCCTGGCCCATTCTTTATATTTTGTATGTAACATACTTAGTTTGCTATATGGATATAACATACATCGGTTATAACATATATTTTTTCTTTGGCCCAGTGAGTATGTTATAACCGAGTTTTACCGGTAAAATATCTTAAAGTTACGAGGCATTAAGGTTTAAATACATCACTCAAAATAAAAGTGACTACCTCTGGGATCATGTATTATCAAAAGAAAAAAACACAACATACTTGTACAAAATAAAACATGCCTTACTTAAATGTGCAAATATGTTTGGTCAAGAAAGGATCACATTGTGGTCCAGAAAAAATGTGATAATGACGAGGTGTTTGTCTTTAATCTTTCTAGATGTAAAATGTCAATTGAATTTGAAAACATTTACTTTAACTTTCTATTTCTGATCATAACATACACACAATGTTCAAGGTTCCTATTATCATTATCCTGCATTTTAATGGGTCATTTTGTGAATGAAAAAATAGGATAGGATAGATAGGATAAATCTATTGTTACATTATATGTAAGGCAAAATCAGCTAAAGATATCCACAGAAGGTGTTTAGATCAAGATTCATTTTTTAAGTTGCTGATAATCTTACACCTTGTTTATTGAATATATGAAGACGATGTATTAGTGTAGGGTACAAACATTTATATACTTCTATTTTGGTCAATTTGTGTTCTTACAGACTTAAGCAATTGACATTTACAAAATATTTATTACGTAAACATAAATAAAGGTCTCAACAGAAGTAAATAACTGTTAAGTATTGCTAAAAAGGTCTTCAACTGAAGGGTGATTACATACTTGAAAAATTCTTCTTGCAGTTGATTTAACAACAGATGTATACAATCTTCAACCAACTGTAAAAGAAACATAATTCTATAAAAAAAGATAAGAAATCTAGAATTAATGTACTAATGTGATTATGTGACTATCTGTTAAGTTGAATTAAACAAACTTCACTGATATGAGAGTAAGGATAAAGTCTACACAACAGATTTAACAAAAAATATCTTTTAAAAAGACAATCGGTGTTGTGCAGGGTTTATTTAAGAAATAAATAGTAGCCAGCGAATATGACTTTGAAGTAATATAAAATCTCTATTTCACAAACTGTTCCTGTTTTCAAACTACAAATTCCATAACTAACATTATGTGTATAGGATTAAATGTCAATTTGTAAATCAATCTAAATATGTTAATCATCTGCCTAAAATTTACATACAATGGGATAATTTCAGATCACTAGAAAAACCTCAATTTCATAAAAGTTTCCTGTTTTTAAACTATGATACCTCAACATACTGAATCGTATACTATAACGTTATTTTAAGATCAGCATATTGAGCATTTGGGAATGTTTACTTTATTTCTTTTGGGACCAGCATATTGAATTTTTTGGAGCATATACTATTTTTTGGAAGACCCACATATTAAAGTTTTGGGACAACATACTTAAGGATTTTACCCTCATATTGAAAAAATAGGACTTCATATTTAACTTTTTCAGGACACATGTATTGAAAATTTTGGACCAAACACATACTTTATTTTGAGACAATCAATGGTGTCATACATTTTATTCATTTGTAAAATACTTGCAGAGAATTTCATTTAACAGCAATGGTTGAGCAAATTGTATTGGTTAAAAAATAGGTAAAAATTGCTTAGACAGCTGCCTGAAATACATACATAGCAGTATTATATGTTTAAAGCATTCAGTTAATTAATGAGTTAAATATTTAAGCAGACTTTACATGCTAGTCTATTGAAAAAGGTAATGACAATTTCTATCACACTTCACTGACAGACTGGTTAAGATTTCTAAATAAAAATAACTGAATCAAAACCTTGCCTTTTCCTCATTGCTCATGTAATAGCTATACCATTTAGGCTTGCATATTTTCAACTGAAATATCAAATTTGCAAGAACAGCATCAATCGGTATCTTCTTTGTCTTAATTAAACCACCTAACTGTTGTAAATCGACAGATGATATAAACACTCTTGGAAGCAAATAATCCATTTCGAACAATGGATGTAAATGTTTGAGCATGTTCTCGACTGGTCTGAAAGTATGTTATAAAAATCAAGAATAAGATTGTAAGAATGTACGGAAAAAAACATGCAGTAGTATGACAAATATAACAAACACTCACACATTTACACATTAACCTCTTAAGTTTTGCCAGTATGCCTAAATCAAGACACTCCAATTACATTTTTCTTTAATTTCAAAATACCATTCAGGGTCAGTAATTGTGTGTGTAAAAAATAGTTCTTATGATTTTAAGACAATCTGGCCTATAGATTGCAAAAAATATACAATATTAGTCTAAAAATGCACTAAAATTGTCTATACCGTTACATACGGGGTAGTTTAACTACCACCACTTGTTGTTAAATGTCAATTTGCACTAAAATGGTGATTATCAAAACACTAATTTCCTACTCCAGATAATGATTCCACACAATTTTGTTAGTTTCAGAAAAGGTTGATATTTAAGTTGAAATCTGTGAATGAGTACTTTAAACAATTAACTGAATTTGACACAAGCAACGCTAAATAATAAACTGAATTTGACACACAGGTATCACCTCATGAGAAACTAAAGTTGATACCGACATCGCGTAATACTAAACTGAATTTGACATAGGCATCGTTCAATAATAAACCGAATTAGACTCAGGAATCGTTCAATAATAAGCTGAATTTGACACAGGCATCGCTTAACACTAAACTAAATTTGATACCAGCATCGCGTTACAATAAACAGAATTTGACTACGGCAATGTTTAATAATAAACTGAATTTGACACCGGCATCGCTTAATAATAAACTAAATTTGATACCGTCATCGCGTAACAATAAACAGAATTTGACTACGGCATCGTTCAATAATAAACTGAACAATATTAGTCTAAAAATGCACTAAAATTGTCTATACTGTTACATACGGCGGAAATTTTTTACTACCACTACTTGTAGTTGAATGTCAATTTGCACTAAAATTGTGATTATCAAAACACTAATTTCCTGCTTCAGATAATGATTCCATACAATTTTTTTTTCAGAAATGGTTGATATTTTGGTTGAAAACTGTGAATGAGTACTTTTAACAATTAACTGAATTTGACACAGGCATCGCTAAATAATAAATTGAATTTGAAACAGGTATCGACTCATGAGAAACTAAATTTGATACGGACATAGCGTAATAATAAACTAAATTTGACATAGGCATCGTTCAATATTAAACCGAATTAGACTCAGGAATCGTTAAAAAATAAGCTGAATTTGACACAGGCATCGCTCAATATCAAACTAAATTTGTTATCGGCATTGCGTAACAATAAACAGAATTTGACTACGGCATCGTTTATTAATAAACTGAATTTGACACAGGCATCGTTTAATTATAAACTAAATTTGATACCGGCATCGCGTAACAATAAACAAAATTTGACTACGGCATCGTTTAATAATAAACTGAATTTGACATAGCATCGTTCAATAATAAGCTGAATTTGACAAAGGTATCGCTTATTAATAAACTAAATTTGACTACGGCATCGTTTAATAATAAATTGAATTTTAAATAGGCATCGTTTAATAATAAACTGAATTTGACACCGGCATTGTTCAATAATAAACTAAATTTGAAACAGGCATAGCTTAATTATAAGCAGAATTTCACACAGGCATCGTTAAAAAAAGCTGAACTTGACACCGGCATTGTCCAATAATGCGCTGAATTTGACACAGGCATCGTTCAATAATAAACTGAAGTTGACACATGAATCGTTTAAAGATTAACTGACTTCAGCATGGTTATCGCTAAATAATAAACTGAATTTGACTACGGCATTGTTTAATTATGAACTGAATTTGACATAGGCATCGTTCAATAATAAACTAAATTTGACACAGGCATTGTTCAATAATAAACTGAATTTGACATAGGCATCGTTTAATAATAAGCTGAATTTGACACAGGCATCGTTCAAAAATAAACTGAATTTGACACCGGCATTGTTCAATAATTAACTGAATTTGACACAGGCATCGTTAAATAATAAACTGAATTTAACACCGGCATTGTTCAATAATAAACTGAAATTGACACATGAATCATTTTAAAAATTAACTCACTTCAGCACAGTTATCACTTAGTAATAAACTGAATTTGACTACGGCATCGTTTAATAATAATCTGAATTTGACATTGGCATCGTTCAATAATAAACTTAATTTGACACCGACATTGTTCAATAATGAACTGAATTTGACACAGGCATTGTTCAATAATGAACTCGATTTGACACAGGCATCGTTCAATGATAAGCTGAATTCGACACAGGCATCGCTTAATAATAAACTAAATTTATTTAACACAAGCATTGCTTAATAATTAACCTAATTTGACACAGGTACATGAATAAATTAGCATATTTTCTATTTCATGTTTGCTAAAAACACAAAAGTCTTCTTCTTTGACTTCTTATTCTTTTATGAATTGTGACATATAGTATGGATTCAGAAGGACACAGAGAAAGTAGTGCAGGATGCATATAGTATTATTTCATTTTTACAACGCACATTTATTTAAATTTTAGGCACCAGAATCTTCAGCGTGGCATTGACCTTCATTCTAAGTCCCTAAGTGTCTATTTTGTTTAAAAACATATGAAAATTATACTATATTTATACTTACATGTCCCATGCCTCATGTTTTTTTTTGAACTGCCAGTGTGAACTTTCAATTGTTTCTAAACCCCACCAGATTGGTTTTCTATCATCATGTTTAGCATCATTAACTGGTTCTTGATAAGGTATACATTCACCACCCAAAAAATGAATCCAAGGCATGAAAATTAACCAGCATGGATTTTTGGAAGTTTTCAGAATGTATTCTACTATGGCAATCATTGCTTGATTCATTTTCACTCTGGAAAATGTGAGTTATATTTAAAATACATAAAGTACATTACACTTTTTATCAAAGCTTCTTTGCTTAATCAGTCGGAAGCACACAAGTCTACTGATTAAGAGATCGTGTTTTAAAGACTTTTTCTTGAACAGCTGGCAATATAAGTACAGGTAAAGAAAATTTTAACATGATAATTAGATTGGATTGGTGGCCTAGAAATTATCTTTATCACAATGCAGTGAATCAATTCTCTAAACTTGATCATAGGGTTTCTAAATATTATAGCTCAGAATATCAAATATGTGAATGTTCAAAGTAAATTAACTTTAGAGTTTGAACTGACTTGCTAAACAGAATACAATTACAAGTAAAACTAAATAAGAAATATAGTATCAGATTAAACACCGTGACTTAACAACAAAATGATTTTTCATAATAAACAATACTGGAAAAAGATTAAATTGATGTTCAAAATTCAAAATTTTAAATGAAAATAACAATTGTTTTGCATACAACATAATTTGCATTTAACTTTAAAGCACAAACACATGCCATGTATGTACATGTATAAATGAGTACAAACCTCATTTCAGGAAACAATTTATCAGCAAGATCAAAATCTGGGCAATGTTTCTTGTCATCATCACATCTTACCAATAAAGCTTTAGACAAGACATTTATGCTTTTTACATCTGGCATTGGTAGTTCCATTGTTTGTATGAGAAGCAATATAGTTAATGCTGCCCAAGTAACTTGATCCCTACATTCAGATGATTCTGAACCAGTGTTGTCTATAATTTGAAACCCATTAATCATTTCTTTGACAATTTTCTCAACAAACTTAAATAGATAAAAAATATAGCAAATCATTTCACCTAAAAATCATCTAGAGAATCATTAGAGAAAGTTTTATAGCTACTCATTAAGAAATAATTATGTTTTCAACAACTTTATAAGTTCATAGCAAAGCATTGATCAATTTACTTTTTGTCGAAATTAAATGAGAAGAAAAAATTAAAAGTTTAAAGCATTGACTATAATTTAGTCTATGAGATACAGAATTAAAGTATTTTACCCGGTTCAATAGCGCAGTTGGTAGCGCGCCGGGACTTGGAATCCCGTGCCCGAGGGGGTGCGGGTTCGAATCCCACCCGGGGCGGTTATACCCTTCCATTAAAATTTGACAATTGTGTCGATTTTCCCCCATTGATTAGATAATATGGAGAAATTGTTCCAGCCTTGTGGAAGGGTAGGTAAGTACTGGTTATAGACAATTGTCCAGGAAGGCTAGGTTATGTGCGCTGGACGCCGTTAAATGACCAAAATTCTGTTGACACGGCGTTAAATCTAGTAAAAAAGGATTTGATCAATTAATCACCGAATATTCTTCATTATAATACCTTTTTTCTACCATAATTTTATAAAAAATGTATAATTTGTTGTTAAGCTACGTGAATAAGAAGAAATATATTTTTTACATAAATTATGATATTTTATTAGTCAATTTTCAGATGTTGTGCCTCATATTGGCTAATGAAAAGGTATGTTAAAGGCAGAAGTAATTTCAGCATGAGTTCATTTTAATGAAAAAATACCTTACTGTCATTTACAAACAAAACAAAAAGTAACGGACATAACCTATAAGTAATACAAAAACTATTTACCATGCATATTTTAACCAATATTCATCATAATTATATCAAAATATGCTTTACATTACGTTCTTAATAAGTACATGAATAATTAAACAATTTACGAAATTATGATTTTCAAAAAAAATACCCCATTGTTTCAAATTTAAAGTTAATGCTGCAAAAACCTGCCATTAAAAACAATATCATGAACATGTAGTACAAAAGTACATACAAACTGATTAAACTCTTTCTGAGTCTTCCAACATTCTCCATCTACTGAGTATATATTTTTGAAAGAAAAGTGCAGCATCGTACAAAGTTGTGTGATATGATCTAATAATGGTGTTTTCTTAGATTCAATTGCAATTACTGAACAAAATACATGTATTCCATGCTCAGCATGATTTTTCAGTAAGTGTTTTCTTCCCTGTACAATATCCCTTAATCCTTGTACAAATTTTGGTTCTCGTTCAGCGTAAGAATCAAACTGATGCCAAATTTCTGAAAAAGAAATTTATGTAATGATAAACATTCATGAAACATTTTTATGTTAACAAATGTTGAAACATTTAACAAATATCCAATAATGGTGTAGTTAAAAAGAACCCATACAGTATATCTTATTGATTTGCATGTGTCTAATGCCTTTTGAAATGGTTATTGTCAATAAACGAAGAATTACTTGGTAAAAAAGTATTATAAACTTTTAGGTTATGCTAGTTAAACATCTTCAAAGAACGTGATTATGCATTTCAAGGTACTTAATTAACTCTTTACTAGCTGCAACATACTAGGTAACATTTGTCAGTTTTTCACCATAATGCGATAAGGGGCTATTTCAAGATGCTCTTATTTCATTACTAATTGACTGGCAGATACGTTAACAAGCCAATTTATTCCCTGGGTGATAGTTATTCAGGAAAAGCCATTGGAGCCCTGACGTTTAACACACTATTAACTTTTTCAATATAATATAGCTCCAGATCCAAATAACCCTTAAAATGTCCTTTTATTGTCACTAGTAATTACCAAGAGTCTTTAACTTCAAAGGCACTTTAAGTTCTCTGTTCATCCCTTCAAATTTGTTGTTTTTCATGTAATGTTCCCACAATTCTTTTTTCTTCTTATAAATAACATATTTGTAAGGTATAAATGGTCCACCAGCAATGAGTCTAGATGGGATTTTTTCTTCAAATATTAGTACATAAATGTGCTTCTCTATATGCCTACAATAAAGAGAGTATCAAAGCTGAAGTGTTTTGAAAAAAACCCAGATTTGGTTCGCCTACTTCTCTTCAGCAGTCGTCAATTGGAACCAGGTTTGTCAGAGTGCATCATATAAGCTTTAAACCTTGAGAAATTCAAGTAATGATTGAAACCTTTATTGGATACAAACATTGCTGTAAAAGAGCTGTCTGTATAGACAGTATGCTCATCTAAGTGAGTATTTGATTGTAAAGAAAATTATTAGTCACTTAAATAATTTTCAAGATTTGTAGACAAATAAACAAGAATGTAGAATTAAAATAATAGATGACACTTTCTAATAGCATTGTATCATTGATATGAAACATACAGTTTAAATAAACCATCATTTCATCGATAGATTAAAAATATAATAAAAAAGAACATCTTTAAGAAAAAAAGAAGTTATTGGAAAGGTTAGTGCTAGAGTTAAAAACCTTGTAATATAATTATAATGTGGTTAATAATGAGGAACATATATTTAAAGTTTAGAGTTTAAATCTTAAGAAATAAAATAAGTTATACTTAAAAATTATAAAACCTTCATTTTTGGGTTAAAAATGAAGGTTTGCAATTTTTGCATTGAAAAATACCTATGGATATTACTTCTCCGTAATTGTGATTAGCATAGGTACCAACTTTGATATAGCAAATATCAAACAACAAGTGCAAGACCCAATGTTCTGAATTCCTTCAGACTGAAGGCCAGTTATTTCTATTTCATTTTTCAGTTTTACATAACAATTAATAATAACACATGAATTTATTACATACTGTTTTTTATGTATAAAACAATTTCAATGTTACATATTTTACTAACATGATATGGAAAATTCACAATGATGTTACCTTTCTACTTTCATTTTACGTTTATCATTTTTCCATCCACCACATTCTTCATTGCCTATAACAAGAATACAATCACAGTTTGTTGGATCAAACCCAAACTCATCACTGGTTAGAACATGGAAACGTACCGTAACCATTTTTTCCTTTCCATCTCTGAATCAGAACAAATCAAGTATATAATTATAAGATCAATGACATTACATACTGATTGCTCTGAGATAATATTATACGGACACAACATTCCATCTTACATTTTGCGTAATGCAACAGTTAATGTATCGGTATTTATACACCAGCATATGCAATAAAACTGTGTTTCACAAAATAAAAATCAGCCAGAGACTAATAACTATTATAACATTGCTAGTAGATGTAAACTTGCAAACTTTGACCATTCTCAAATATATGCACAAGATAATATTCCACTTGGATCAAGTTTAACAAGAGAACTTGAAACATTTGGTATGAATTTGAACATGTATTTTCTGATATTCACATAACAAAATTTAACATGATGTCATAATTGAAAATCCTAAACCAATAAAACAACACCCACGTGGAATTAATCATTGAAACGACACTATTAAAGAAAGGAAGTACAATATTTATTGGACAATGACGTAAAGTACCCTGGTAGCAACAATCATAGTTTGCTATGTATTCTTGTACTCAAACCTGATTGTATATAATACATTAATGTGCCGTCATAATATGTAAGTGAACATGGTGACAACAACATATTCATGTTATAATAAAAGAATTGAAGTTAACATTGACAATAAACATATTAAGTGAAAAGACAGTTACATGTATGTGTACATGTATAAATATTTTTTTTTTCTTAAAAGGAAAAGTGTTATATACTATCTGCTATTCAGGTGCGATTTTGTTAGGGTGTCATATTCACCAAGTTCATCCAATACACTACAGTTATTAGATTCGTTACATATTGAGTGTTTTTATATTATTTGACAGTGTTGGAATAATACAATTAATATTGGACTTTCGACCCAGGATCAGTGAACAATTGGACAATCAAGTACATAGGTTTTATTTTTTTTCATTTTTCTTCTGTTTGTAATTTTTATACAATTCTGTTGTTAAAAATTGTATTTGTTCATTGTAGTTTGTTGCTGATTTCATTGCTTTACTGTACCGTAACAATAGTCATCGCTTTTTTGTACGACAAAAAGATAATTTGAAGCAATATTTTGTAGGTCGACATAAACTTTCATTATATTTTTTAAATTTTATTAAAAATAAATATTTAGTGACTGCACACAATACATTGAACCAATTGCAGTTTTTAGTTGACTCAGTCCAAAGTAAACTGGCTTAATTAGGAAACTGTATCTGCTTGAAAAACAAATGCCAATGGAAGGTTCATTTGACACTCTACTTACTAATTGAAAAAATATAATTATACATTTTGTACACTTACTTTGATCTTCCCTGTTGAGATTTGGGTGATGGTTTACTCCCTTGCTTATTCTGAAAAAATCAATACCATTTTGAAAAGGACGGAAACACATTTTATAGGCACTAATTTCTAAATAAAAAAAAAAGTTAAATAAAGTATTTAAGAACAGTTCGAGTTATTCTATCTCATATATTGGGACTATATCCATATCCCTTTTCATGAGGGTTCTATAATGAATCATGTGGGAATTGGGACTAGCAGGAACATAAATTTGCATTCACTTTTATTCTACGTGTTATAGGACTTAATATTTATATTTTTCTTTACGTTTCACGGGATGTCATGTCAGTATTTTATCTAGCAAAATCCAAGCATCTGCATGGCTCAATTATTTCTTCATGGAAATAATGAGTTGGTATACAGAAATATTTTGATACCCAAATATCAATGATGAAACCATTTAGTCTAACTATTTAAAGGTATTCTAGATTCAGACATAGGTATTGATGTGGCTAAAAACAAACATCAAGCTCCTCAGTGACTTTGTCCAAGTAAATGAAACCAAACTTATGACAAAATTGAATCAATCTTAAAAGTACATGTACATGCAATTCACATTACATTTATTGCCTAATAGCACAAGCTGTAAGAAATAAAGATGTAGACACAAAAACAATACAAAAAACATTTGTATTCATACGATGAAAATATATTGCGTGAAAATGTTATAATGAAATACTATGCATGCATTTAAAGTAAAAAAAAAACAAAAAATAAACCACTAACACCAATACCTCATGGTTTTTCTTTTCTTTAGCTTCCTTTTTTGATTTGGCTTCACTTCTTGTTTCTATTTTATCAGTAAACATTCTACTGTCAACATCTGTGCCATCGTTTATAAGTTCTTTTTTAGCATCAGAAATTTGTGCATTTTCTTTAGTTATGTTCAAGGATGTTTTATTGCTATTACATGATGAGTCAATTGTAAACAAATTACTTGAAGATTGCTGTGTTTGAGCATTTGTCTCTGTACTAGGCATAACTTTAGCACTTCCAAAGACAAATTTTTCACCAGGTATCATTTCTGCAAGATCAGTACTGGTTTGTGTATAAGTACTAGTTGCTTCTTCATCCATTTCTGAATTTTGAATATCATTATTGACCTCAGTTTCATTTTTATCTTCTGGGGGATTAGATACAGCTTTCTCATCAATGTTAACAACTTTAGATTGATTACCATTTGGCTCAAATTTCCCTTTCTTTTCATTGCCAACCTTTTGATTCACATTCCTTTTAACAGCAGAAATGTCATTAGTCTTTGTATCATCAGAAGGGCGACTGCTAGCTTCTTCAGACATAGATGGTTCTATAACAATACTTAGATTACTTAGTGATGTTTCACCAATAATCTTAAGATGTTGAAGTTTTTCGTCAGCATTAGTTTCCATTTGTTCATCAGAAATGGACGAGTTAGTATTCTCAACAAACATATTTACTTTTCCCTTCAGACTATCAGGTTTTGCATCATCCTTAGTTACTGCTGGAAGTTGACTATCAGGATTCCTTGTATTTTCCTTTAGGGATTTAGCAGTACCTTCTACATGGACTTGTTCCGGTGGATTAATTTTGTTCCCATTTACAACATCAGGATCAGTTTGTGAACTACCTAAATTGGTTGTCTCCTTTGTTTCTGGTCTCATTGATGTTTGATCTGCAGGTAGATTACCATGAGCAGCTGCTGGTGCCATGGAAATCTCTATAAAAGATTTAATTGAAAGAAATTTGTTTTATTGTTGTTATACTCTACTTCACTGTGTCTTATATTATGTAGCTACATGTTCAGCTTACTAGTTTACAACTAGTACTGTCATGTTTATCTTGGAACATCATACTTTTTGTCTATTCTTATGAATTAATGACATTATAACTAGGGCTGGGTACCGCCAGGAAATTTATACCACGGTATACCGTGGTTTTTTACTAAATACCACGGTATATACCACGGTATACCACAATATAATTAAAATACACTTTTAAGAAGATCATTTATTAACTTTTAAAAACACAAAAACGTTAATTTAAGGGTAATAACTATAACAACTTAATCATCCTTGATTTTGTTTTTGCTCAAATTCATCGAAAATTTGATGATATTTCGTAATCAAAGTTGAAAATAACTTTATGCTTAAGCTTACTAAATTTAATCGGGGTATAAATACGGCATTATTTTGTAAAATGAAAATAAATAAAACAATCGTTTTAAAAAGGAAACCCATGCATACAAAAATTGCGTTCCACTGCCTTTAAAACCGATCGCGAAATCAAGAATTAAATCGAAATATTTTATTTTTATATACTAACTTAATTTTACAATCAACTAATAACAGTAAATAACGACTGTCGTAAATTAGTCGACGGTTCTTTCTCGCAGAATACAAGACAACTCTGCTAGGCGATTGCTAATGTGCATGTGATCGCATGTCTATGGATAACTTCCACAGCGTTATGCAGTGGTAAAACTATTTTTAACTAACTAAAACAGAACTTTTCACTTGTCTACGGACAAGTCTAAATTAAAAAATAACTTAATGTACGACTCGGACCACCGTTGATTTTGCCAACCCTGCTGACATATATATTAACGTGTAAAACCTAAATCACGGGAACTACTCGTTCACGGGTACTGTAAAACCGGTATTTCCGAAAATACCGCGGTACCGTACCGCGAGATAAAAAACCGCGGTTACCGGTTTACCGGTAATACCGCGCACCTCTAATTATAACTGTCATAAATTTTTAAAGTTATCAAAATACGGCATGCATTCTTGGCAATTTATGTTTTAAACTAATCCACTATCTAAGTTTATTTGCCAATTTTTGGAAAGGGGGTCCTATCATATACATGTACTTAGATCAAAACTATAGTATTAAAGCATTGGCAGCCAAATTCTACTTTAGGCTTCGGTGTTCTTTCACATGAAATGCAATGAATAACATGAAATATTTAAGCGATAATTGCATTGTAAAAGGATTTTGGACCGTGTTACTTGTGATATAAGGGTTTTAAAGGAATATTAACATTTGCAATTCATTTAAATAAAGAAGGATTTAAATTAGGTTATATATCAAGCACATTATTAATTACCAGCATTCAGTCACAGACAAGTCAATCATTTCAATAAAGATAACATAACAGTATAATAAGAAAATATCTCATTGTGATAATAAAATATTCCAACCTTATTTCAGATAAACATGTATTCAGATATATTTTAAGTATACAATGGAGATTGTATATTCTAAAAAAACATAAAAGCCAATACTCGTATGTTTGATTACAAGGAGTAGATACCTTATTTATACGAGAGGTTCTTAAAGACCCTGGGCTGCTCACCTTGTGTACCGGGCAAACTTGACCCAAGGGATACATTTTGAACAATCTTTACAGAGAACCTTGAGGTGGTGCTACATACCAAATATGAAAATTCTAGTCCAGTTTATAAGACAAATACCGTTCAACATTCCTTACATAACTCTATGTTAAACTTGCGACCCTTGAACACTCTTTAGAGAAGACCTTGGGGTGATGCTGCGCATCAAAAATGAAAGCTCTATGCTTTTTAGTTTGTGACAAGGTTTGTAAACATTTCTATTCTAACACCGCAGGGCGGGGGTCAATTTTGACTTCAAGGGAAATTTAAACAATTATTGTTAAGGGCCTTTATAGGCTTTATGGTCTGTGTCATAATGATTTTTACAGAAATTGTTGCTGGTGGACACCCACTCCCCCACACACACACCCATTCACGTACATCTGACCAGTCCCCCACAGTAGCTCACATGGAGCACTTTTTGCTACGGTGAGCTAATAAATTCATTTGAATACAATTACTTCCATACATTAACAAACTCTCTCAATTACTCAATATTCATAAAAGCAAAATAATGTAATTGCGGTTTTTTTTCCAGCACATTTTGATCATTTATTAATTAGTCTAAAACAACATTAGAAAAAATCCTACTGCATAATTGGATCACTCTTTGGCAATAAGGTGCCCATGTGATTGAAACAGTCCTGCCTAGAAGTGTATAAAGCTAGATCTAATAAGACATTATTTGTAATTTATTTGTACAGAAATAAAGTTAATTTATTTTGACATTTATATAGCAAAGCCTGTTGGAAAAATATATGTAGTTATACATCCTTAAATGCATTTCGAATATATTAAATATTACATGATAGTCACAAACGTAATGAAAAAGAGACTGATCAACATAGCCAAAGAATATATCTATCGAAATCAAAGAATAATTTTAGAAAAAAAAAGAAATCATGAGCTAAATAAAGTTAAGATAATGTACCTTTTATTTGTGCTCCACATTCCCCACAAAAGGATTCATCTGGCTGATAAGGGTGACCACATTTACATGTTCGATCCTTGAACAATGAAGGGTCAACTTTGGTTCCACATCTGGTACAAAACTTTTTTCCTTTAGTTAACTCAACCCCACACACTGTTCCATCGTTTATTTTACCATTACAAATAACAATTACTTCCGAATTTTTGTCTTCAACCATCGATGATCCACATTGTTGACAAAAATTACCTGGGCCAACAAAGCCACATTCTGCTTTAGAGCACTTCATAGTTGTCTCTTCATCTGCGTCATCACATCTGAATATACATAATATACATAAACTAAATAATGAGGGGATAACACGGCGAACTTTGACTTAACATACAGGGACTTAATATAAGCAGGTAAATGTGAAATATGCCAAGTTATGGTCAGACAATAAAGTAACGAGTTCAGTATTGAGTGATTACAAGCACTTAAATACACGCAAATTATTATGATATAGTAAAAAATGTATAAGAGGCCACATCTACATAGCATGGTCCTGATCAAAAATGTCAGTTCAGAATCCTCCTGAATGGGTTCATTCTCGATTGACCTTTAATATAGCATGTCCCTCTTCGCCAAAGTCAACAGTCGTTTAAGGATAAATACAAAATTTCGTTAATGCACAATTTAATTCCGATAGTTTTTCAGACCTTTTTTCAATATAGTGTCATATTTGAGTGTATTTTGTTATTAAAAGTTTTGAACAGGGTGAACCATCTAGATAAGTCATTATTGACAATGACCAAGTGAGTAAATAATTATTTGTTTGTTTGTTTGTGTCTGTTGGGTTTAACGCCGTAGCAACACATATAAGGTCATATAACGGCGGTCAAGCAACCTACTCACTCCTCTCGGAAAGGCTAAATCTCTGGATTTAGCTGTTAAACAACCACTAAGCGCACACTTTCGTCAGTGACCGACAACTGCCCAACATAATTAAAATTCCTTGGTAGGAGGGAGAATGGCCGCAGAAATAATTTCATGACCAAGCTCCACGAGAGTATGCCCCGCCCGAGAATCGAACCCACGATCCCTCGATCAGTAGACTTGCGTGCTACCAACTTAGCTAGCCAGGCGGTTATAAATAATGATACTATTGGCATTTGACTTGTTTAAATATTTAACCAGATAAAATACATTTTATAGCTAAAACAGACCGTAATTACATGATTAAATACATACATGAGATAACATTCTAACCTGTACTTCATTTATAGTAAGATTTTCAAATACATTGTTCACCCGTTTGATTATTTGATATGAAAAAAGAGAAATATATTGTATGCGTATGAATATTTAGAAAAATGACATAAACAAAACAGTATTTGTTTTTCACGAAACCCTATATATAATGGTCACCTGTGTGTAAGTAACACCAAACATACGAAGATGATGATAGCGGTTTCTTTCAGCTTGTCCTGTAGGCGACCACTCTAGAAATGTTTAACTGAATTAAATCAACAGAGGTGTGTTGAACAATGCGAGCGCTCGAGCAAGCCTCTGCTTCGCGAATTGTTAAGCTATTGAACGACTGCGAGCGTTCGCTGTAAAATCCAAGATGGCGGCTAACAACGCATTATTGAAAATAGCGGGTAGAGGAACAATTATGTATGCTGATACATGAGAGCTTTCACATTTTTATCATACATGAATTATTATGATACAATTAATTGTACCAAATAAATTCTACTACATGTATATAAATTGCGTGGATATGTTATGTGGAACAAGTAACACATAAGTTTGCGTCCCACTGTAATTATTAGAGATAAAAATTTAAATTTTTCCAGCTGCCATCTTTGATAACTAAGCGAAACACCTCTAAAAAATCATAGTGAAGATAAATTTCATTTTATTTTCAATTTTGTTCAAATATACAAAATGATATCTAAGCAATGTTTTATCTGAAGCTTTAAATGCATAATTATTCATAATTAGTACATTTTAGAAACAAATGTATTCTTCTTAAATTATCCAAATATGTAAAAAACTACTTAATTTTGATTACATTTTCTCATATGTTATATTATCTGTATGTCTATTGCTTTCTTTTTATTTAGATATTAAAACTGTTAGGAGCTATCTATGTATGTGTATGTATTTAGTATATAAATGGATGGTAAGTATTACTCAAGTCCAGAAATATGTTGTGTTCTGTTATAACTAGAGCACTAGTACCACAGAAAAATAATCGAATATTATTTGAAGCAAAATGATCACTAGATCTTAAGTTATGTGATTGGAATTGATTCCGATTCCAACACAACAAGAGAACATATGTCCCTAAAGTTAAATTATTTGACCAAGAAATGACAGAGGAATTTTCTGCTAAATATATACATGTGTTTAGTATTTATAAAGTGTGTTACAGGAAAAGGCTTAATAAAAACTTAATAGATCTATCCACAATGCAAATTTAAGGGGTTTTGTTTGTGGTATACAGAAACATGTAGCGTTACATAAAGATTGTGATGTGAAAACATTTTACTTATCATCTCCTCTTACTAGGCTCTTACATTTAAACATGATTGTCTACAGTTTCTAAACTAAGTTTTTTACTCTACATAATTCATTAGTAAAATCATTTAAGATTTATGTATATCAAGGGGAGCCCAAGCTTGATAAAAAATTAAGCATAAATTAGACCCCAAGACCGGTTCCTTTACCAAGAGATAAAATATTCTATCGTATCTATGTATCCCATAATCTAACTTGTCAGAGATTTCATAGGTACAATATATTTATCATACAATTCGTGCATGTTTTTCAGATGGTATGAATAATCTAGTATGACCAAGTCTTCATCATGAAACCTATGTGTTGATTAGCAGTGCAAAAGAAATACAAATTTAGAGACCATTTTATGTCATGTAATTTTAATACGAATGTGTTTGTCATTACTGAAACAGGAGACATTTTGTTTCCTTTTTTTAACCAATATTTATTTTTATTTTATTGCGTTAACGCCGTAGCAACACATTGTATAGGTCATATAACGGCGACCAGCGCACCCTACATAGCTTTCCTGGACCCTTGTCTGTTACCAGTACTCACCAACTTCTTCAATTAATAGAGGGAGGGTTTAATAAGTACATATTATCATAAAACATTTTTTAAACAACTTAAATTTTAGAAAAATGATAATAATATACATAAAAAATATGTATTTTATAGATATATCTTATACAATTACCAATTGGTAATTCAGGGGGAGATGATTTACTTATCAAAACCCATTTATTATTAAATATGATAGCCGCGGCCGTGGCGTTGTGGTTAGCATGTCTGACTTCGAATCCAGAAATCGTGGGTTCGAGCCCATTCGCGGTAGGTCATAACTTAAACATGAGTTGTCGACCTTAAGGTAGGGTAAATTAGTACTAGTGATAGAAAAGGAAACCTATAGTAGGAAGAGCCGTAGTATATATGACCTAAATATGTGTTGAATACGACGTTAAAAACCAACAAAAAAATAAATATTATTTAGAATAATATTTACAATTTCAAAATCCGATACATGATAACAATATCTACAACAAAATAAGATTTGGTATCAGATATATTTGTTTATATGGTCTTAGTTTTTTAAACTTTAATGCCTTGATGTGTATTGTGATAACAATTAGTATATTTTCAGAAAATGATTCATTTGTTTAGACTGATAGTCCTAAACAAAAAATTAAACTGTAACTTCAGTTTGTGCATTGTTAGTTATTTTCATTTGATATATTTATAGGCTTCACTGTTGCACATTTCGAAGAATAATTTGATGTCTTAAAATACCAGGGGCGTTAACCCTCTTTATCTGCCGACTACATACGTACACTAAATAGAGATGTCACTTAACCAATGTCAACACATTATTTTTTATCTCTTCTATTTTTAGAAATTAGTTAATGCATTTTCAGAAAATAGAATGTAACTGCAACCTGCGCATTGTTAGTTATTTCCATTTGATATATTTATAGGCTTCACTGTGGCACATTTCGAAGAATAATTTGATGTCTAATGTATTGTCCCTCTATGTAATTTAGCCATGTTAAACAGTGAATTTCTTTGCCTATAGTTGCTATTGTTGAACTTTTTAATTCTTGGTATAGTTAAACCTCTTCATCTCCCTATCACTCACATACACTGAATGGAAATGTCATTTAACAAATATCAACACGTAATCTTATACTTCTTCTATTTTTAGAAATTAGATTATGCATTTTCAGAAAATGATTTTCTATGACATTATTGACCCACATTCCGGTATTGATTTTTTTCTATAAAATGCGTTTCAATTCATTCAATATCAAATTCATAATCATTATAGCCACTGTACATTATGTTAGCTATAGTAAAAATTATATTGAAATTATTTAATCAATATTTTATGTAAATAAAACTTCAATACATATAAAGACTAGATACTGTCAGTATAATTTATATTTGTAATAGAACGTGATATGTTTAATTCAAGAGAGCTAAATCACTGCAAAACATTTTATTAAATATATAATTAAAAAAGACCTTTCAAATACGTAATTACTTCTCTGACTGTTCATACATAAACAAGATTGACTGTCACAGAAGTGTTTGCAATTATTTGGCTATTTCCATCAATATTTTCGGTGAGAGGTGTTTACTTGTACAATTGTACATACAGTTAGAGGTAAAAACAAATATTTCTTTGCTTTGAAATGAATAATATTCAAGATTATAAAATAATGTTTAAACAGTTTTTGTAAATGATAATCATACAGTCAGGAATTAAAATTGGGACAAACTTCCTAGGTTTCTTCAGCTATAAAATCTAGACTTATGGATATTTTCCTCTCAAATTTTGCATGAAACAATTACAGTTTTAAAGTTAGCTTTATAGTTCAGTAGTCACTAAATAGCCTACTATGTTTCTAACGAATTCGTGAGATCATATCTCAAACCAACATTCAACAAGTCCATAGACCAAAATGTTCTAAAATTAGAAGAATATGTCCTACATAATTTATGTAATATGTACGGGAAAATCCTTTAGTATGGAATTATTACCACCTTTTGTGTACACACAATAGACTATTGTTGACATGTTTAAAGGTGGTTTAATTAATAATATCCTATGGAATAGATATTGTTAAATATGTATTTATCTGTTCATTTTAAGTTATATCTCATATAGTTATGATTGTTTCGTTTATTATTATTTAAAAATAGACATACAATAGAAATACATGTACGTGTATACAGTATAATTAAAGTTGTATTCAACCATAAAACAATGGTAAAATTAGGCAGTTTAAATACTAGTATTCAACCGATTCAATTATCATAAATTACACCTATGGAATAGAAAAAACATATTTCACGTCAATTCTGGTTGAACAACGTGCATTATTATTTAAATGATCAACAACAGAATGAAATAATTTGCATCATAAAATGATCTTTAAGATTCTTGAGAAATTGACTTTAATCTTCAATTTCAACATGTCTATGATAATAGTGTTACTTGGTAACATCCATCACGTAGACATCTAGACACCATAATAAATATTGCAAGAATCAAAAATTCAAAAAATTAAAATAAATTCCATTTTTGTGTAAGGGTCGTAGAAGAAAAATGGTAACCCAGGGATTGTACTGTTACTACCACTCATGGAGCAAAATTCAATTGAATTTTTATTCCTACAAAAATATTAAATTAAATAAAAACCATAGAAATTACCAACAAATAGTATGAAATAAAATTTACTTACTCCATATTAACAAGTATATTAATGTCAGTCAGTAAAATTATTCAAATGTCTCAATTTTTCACAAAATTTAAAACGAAACTGCAAAAATCATAACACTATGCAATGTCCGTTTTTTTTCGTCCTTTAACTAACAAATAAACTTACCAACAATTGATTATTTCCTGTAAATCAACTCGAATTTTTGAAAATTCAGCATAAACATATCGTTGAAAATCAACTGATTACGTTTTCTGAAAATAACTGACAAGGGCAGAAAATTACGTAGGAAATTTCGGAAAATCTAAAACGAAAGTAGGCTTTTAGTGTGGAGAACGGTGGATCGACTAATTTATACGGAGAATAATATTCACTAACTCCCCTACGATTAGTTCCCTTTATTGAATTAGTCATCGTTATTTATGTGTGTTTATGTATTTTGTGTTTCCTGTGGGCTAACCCCATCCACTCTGAAAGCCCTTTATTTTATATATTTTTGTATCGTTTCTTATTTATTCTTTTATTTTAAGTTGATTGGAGCTAATATTCATGATATTATCATATCATAATTTATGAATGGACTTAACTTTTACCTTTGTTTATATCTATGTGATTGAGAACATCGGTGTCCTGAACAGTATAATACGATGCTACTGTTAACCGGAATTGTCCTGAACAGTGTAACATTAGACCTTTATTAACCAGGCATTTCCCCAAAGGTGTCGATAGCAGGGAAAACAGCCGTGATATTGCATTTTACTTTCCCCATGTTTGGAAAAGGAATTGTTTATATAAAAAATAGTACAGACTGTAGCCAGTCATTTAAAATTTAGAAGTATGTGAATTATCTAATGTCCTGCAGGGCAGAGATTTTACCTAGGGTTTGCTGGGGCCAAAACCGTAGTCTCTGCTATTTCCTGGGATGGGGTGAATATTACAAGTACATATTATTATAAAAAATCCTATTTATTTACAGTTATGACAGAGACTGATGGGTTTCAAATGTTTCATAGTTACATATTATTTGACATGTGTCACCGAAGTCGGTGAGCAAAGGTTGGGAAAGTGAGTGTATAAAACACAAGGGATTGTCTCAAATTATTTTTTTTATAAAATGAATTTTATTTTAATCGATACCCAAAATAATCTCACAATTCAATTAGATAGTTTGTATTATGCAATTCCCATAGTTCTTTTTCGCATTGTTATGAAGTTGGTGTTGATTTCTTGTTTTCTCTTATTAATTCTTTTACGGTCACTTACGGCTACGAGGGTGCTAAGGGTTTTCAACGGTTGTTTATCTTAAACTTTCGATGTTGAGAATTTGTCAGCCATACCCTTCCACTTATCATCACATTTTATGTTAACCTAGTTCCCAGTTTCCCGGTGTACAACCCTTGAACGTCCCGGGGCCTTTTTTGTACTATAACCGTAGCGACGCCGTGAAGAACAGAATGAAAATTATATCAGAAAAACCCGTGTTGTTTCGGCGATTTCCGGGGAGTGTCCCAGGTGGTGTTTAAACTTTAATATAATCGTGATTCATGGGGGAGCATAACCCAAGGCGGTTCATTCGGAGAGATCCGGGGCATGACCGTAGCTCTTCCGGCATGGTCGGAATCTTCACATTAAGACCACAGGAGGAAACCATAGTAAACCGGTATATCCTGTATCCAAAGTGGAGATACTGTGACCCCAGATCTGGTTACTCGATTTTTTTCACGAATCATCCAGGTTCACCGGATACAAATTACTGGGACGCACTGGGCATACACAAGGACAGGGTGAAATAGACAATAGGCAGTTTGATAGAAGACAATATTGAATAAATATTTATGTTTATAAAACCTGGTAAACAGTTAAAAGATGATAATAAATTAAGCAAATTATTGACTAATTTTTATTTTATGGAGTTCAGAATATTTAAGTCTTATTACACATGTAAATTTGCGTGGATTCAATTCAATATTAAATGTTTGCATTGAATTGATTGTCATGTATAATGATTATGACTAAACAGAAATGATTATTATAATCATTTTATAATTGTCCCTTATATTTTAATAGAAAGTATGTGTTTTGGGTGAAAAAAATGCCACACACGTTATTTGATTGTCTAAATTTTAAATGATTCAGTCTTTATACTGTCCCATCTGGTTAATTTATCAATATCTCATATGTAAATATTATATAAAATAAATCAAACTATAAAGAGACCAAGTCTTATTTCACTTTAATGCCTGCCATCTTTTTTGTTTTATAATAGTATGACATTTGTATTAAGTACTAAAAATGTAAATGATATACTTTTATGTTTTATCATACATGTTAGTCCCATGTCACTTTTTCATTTGAAATACTAGAAACCCTATAGACAGCCTGTCTTTGTTAGATAGGGAAGGTGTGAAAATATTTTAACTGGAACAATTTGAGATGTTGCTGTCAAGTATTGTAAAATTGGATAAAATCTAAGTTTATTTAGTAATCAGATCATAAATAAAATCAGCTCCATAATTACTTACCCATATTGAAATATTTATTGATTGATAATAATAACACTAAAATGAGTAGAGTTAAAAGTTTAACTCCTTACTTAAGAGAGATAATTGTGCAGTTGTATTTAGCTGGCACCTACAATTTAAATGTATGCATTTTAATAACACTTAACTGTATGATATTTTGACTACAAACTACTTTTGTTTTTTATTTATTTGAAGATCATTAAGAATGTTTGTACAAGCTATGCAGTAAGAATGTTTTCCAACAAAAAATTCATTCTTATACAGCCATATTTATGGCCCCTCTTTCCTGTTGTTGATATCCCCTGGTGATAATGACTAAAGATAGCTATCAGGGATTAACAATTGTCTAATCACAGCCTTATAACATCTTCATCTCATATGGTGAGCAGACAGTATTTTGTTAATTATGAATATTTGATGATATTCATTCTCATTGATACTGAGAATTGTAGAATTAGTGTAAATCAGTACTAGAAGTTGAACCAATTTAGATTAGTTCTTTTACCTGGAAAATTGCACATGTGACTTGAAAGTACTACACAGAATAAAAACTTACTGTTTATATCAGGGGGCTATAAAATCAAAGTCCAAATATACATGTACATGTGTATAATGTATATCAATGCAGATGTTATCTGATATAGTCAGTGATAAATTTAATGGATCTAAACTCTGGCTTTTTGTCTTATTTTTATTTTAGTCTTATTATTTTAGCAGTCACAGTTCTTTCTATTCAAAAGTTTTTTCCCTTAATTTAGTTTTAAAAGGTAGATTAAGCTTAAAATATTGCATAAAATACTAACATTGTAAGTATAAACTGAAGATTTCGTTTTGGTTGTCTTTTTTATTGGTTTCTTGATACTTGTTGGCTGTTTATGGAGTTTGTTCTCTAATGTCATCATACTGTCAAATTTTAAATAATAATAACCCCTTTAGATAAAATAACATAGTGTTGTTATTACCAACTTACAAAAAATATTATTTTAAATATAATTGAATATCAAATTTAACAAGCACAGTACATTGTATATTATAATTTCACCAATAAAAAGTAATCTTAAATTATGTCAGGTACAAAGTAAAAGCATATAGAGATAAACTCATTGTCAAATATATACTACTTTTGAGTTTACATGAATTAAATATTTTGTTACCTGACAAAGACTGTTGTCTGGCTGTCATTTTTTGTTGAAATATCCGAATGATAAGAATTGATATCAACAATAATAGAGGTATGTTATGCATTTAAAAACAATCTTAAGAATGAATTATAAAAGTGTCCCTGAATTGTAATTAAAATTGAATATGATGCATGAATTAATGTAAAATCAACATAATAAAACATCTCATAATTAATTGCAATATAATCACAGTCAATCTTTGTTCCCTATTGAAAAGATCAAAGAACCAACTGAAGTTTTAAGACATCAGGTGTTATAAACATTATTGTGACACCAATTTGCAGTTTTATCTTTATTAAACAATTATAGTTGTTCAACTTGATTTTAATTGACTTAACTTTCTTTTGTGTTCTTTATCATTCAAAGTCATGAAAATTACTATGTCATACATATATTAATGATAATTATTTCCTCATGAATGCATAAATCTTAGAACTTGAACAGTTTTTTAACTAAATAGTTCTTGTGACTTCAAAGTTCATTTTCAATTTAATTTTGTAAACAATTTGATTGATTATAAATTTTTAACTTTCTATCATGAAATAGAAACCTACAGATAAAATCAATATTGTCATCAATATATAAACAAGTCTTCAAACTTCAATATATTGATAAACAAAACTGCACTAAACTGCACCTCAAATCAAGGTGCACTTCAAAGTGCACTTCAAGTGCACTTCAGGTGTGGACGAAGTGCACACGAAGTGCATTTTGTGTAAACTTTAGTGTGAACTCAACTGTACTCACTCCTCTTGGAAAGGCTGAATCTCTGGATTTAGCTGTTAACCAACTGCTAAGCGCATACTTTCGTCAGTGACTAACAACTGCCCAACATAATTAAAAATCATTGGTAGGAGGGAGATTGGCCGTAGAAATAATTTCATGAATAAGCTCCACGAAAATATGCCTCGCCCGGAAATCGAACCCACGACCCCTCGACCAGTAGTCTTGCGTGCTACCAACTGCGCTAGCCGGGCGGCTTGAATGACTTAGTATCCATGATAAATGGAGACGGTTTCTAATGGCAGTACAATGTATGTGCATTTGACATGACAAGTCACTAATCATAATTGGACCTAGAATAGAGAACAGTTTTACTTTGGCATCTTCAGTTGCAAAAATGCAGATAGTGACCAGGGAAACTGGTTTAAACCTGTATACAGTGTAACGTCTGCAGAGCGACTTTCGTCGGAGTTTAAAAAAATTGTCGCTCTGCAGAGGTGTTGCTCTGAAGAGGTAGATTGTTTTACTATTCACAAAAAAAACCGCCCGTTTTCGGTACGGAAAAATGGTCGTTATCCGTTCCGTAATGTAAGTACAGTTATTAGCGGCGTTGAGCGACAATACTAAAAAGCTTTAACATGCTTACTAAGTTTTTAAGATGAATTAATATAAAATATTAAAATTCCTAGCATAATGGTTAGGTTTACGCAAACGTAAACGTTTCTGATACCGTCAAATTTGTTCTTTATACCTGTCAAATGGCAAATAATGAATTGTCATCGTCTTTTCGGGAGTAAATGTCAGATTTGGCTCTAAAACCTCAAATTAACTTAAAACAGAATTTATTCTATCGAACATTTAAAAAAAAGTACATAAGCAAATAAGTTTTCATTTGCTATCGTCAACTAGCTGTGCGTGTGTACGACTGATGTTTGATGACGTAAGCCGGCCAAACAAAGCGCTCTTCATCCTAAATCCGTTATGGATTAATTATATAGTCATGGAAACTATATGTCACTTGTATATTAACCCCCGTTAGTCAAATGATTTAACAACATAACACCTTAGGGTAGTATTATACGATTAAGGGTATCGCTTTTTTTAAATCTTTCGGTCATAGATAATTATCGATTATTGATATTAACCTTGCTAGACTCCGTTTCGCTGTACAGAGGGAAAAGTTGAGCAAAGGGAATTTATCTCAACGGCCGTTTGCCGCTCTGCGGAGGTGTCGTTCATTAGAGGTAAATCATAGTGCAAAATCGTCGGGGGGAATCTAATATGCCGCTTGTCGGAGGTTGCCGCTCGTTAGAGGTGTCGATAGCAGAGGCTATGATGTATTTCCATAGGCTTCATAGGACACCTACATGACGCTCAACAATATAGACCAACGGCTCAAATAGGCACTATTCCACAACATGATACTTGGTTGCTGACAAAATCTTAATTCCGTAGACCTTTCACAATTACCCGATCAGGCATGCAAGCTGTGTTGAATTTGAAAGAACGTTACGTGTGAGCATGCAGACTTCGAATTATTGTCCCACACAAAATAATTATTCTGATTGGCGACAGGTAATATTTGAACAAGCTAATAAACTAACTTACATTGACTTCGTGGTGCCGATCGACTAGTAAGTGGGCTAATTAGCGCACGCAGGAAAACCCACTCGAATTATTTCTACAAATGCACATAAACATGCTTAAAGTATACATTGTGTTTTAAAATTGTTTTGAATGAGTAGTTCGTTGTTTACAAATCGCTCGAAACTAACACAAACTCGCACAAAATATGTTTGAAACGATCCCCCTATTATTACATGATACATGTATACATGAGTTGTTGGCCTCGTGGTAGGGTTAGTTAGTAGTGGTGGTAGAAAGGTGTCCAGGAAACCTATAGTAGGGAGAGCTGGTCGTCGTGTATATGACTTCAATTTGTGTTGAAAACGACGTTAAACCAAACTAAAAATCGAATATAAAGTAAACAAAAAAAACAAAGGTTGTACTTTCATTCCATTTATTTGTGTACGCTAAATTACATAGTTCAACATAGTTGTTACGTGATTTAATAATACTGATAATAAAATCAAATAAGACACAATGACTAAAACAACTATCATCTGTCTGGTTTTTTTTATTGTAATTGAATGTAAAACATGGATCAGTAATAAAAATTACCTTAGGATAATATACTTGATATGTTTTAGATAACTTCTAATTGTTCTCATATTTTATTGACATGTTTTGAAAATGTTAAATCAAGAAGTACCAGGGTCTTTTGTGAAGTAATTAGGAAATGTGTACAGTTTTATTAGACGTTAACATAGAAAGGACTACAAACAAACATAGTTGATGTATAAACACATTAAATCCACTAAATCACTTGAGAAGACATGAACACTGTTATACTAAAGCGAAGTTAAAATAAAAACATGGCTTGAAGACATAAATAAACATGTCGCACAATTTCATTTTTTGACTTTGGAGTTTGATACCGTGTCCATTTCTTAAATAAGGGTGTCTTTTGCAAAAATGACAATTGTTCATTTTTTGTCAACATGACGATATATGATCGAAACTGTTGTGGAACTTAATTATGTGATATGGAGGAAGTGTTTTTCTATCAAAAGACTTCATCTCAAACATAATGTGATGAAATCTGTTGTTTTAAATATCAACCAAAGTGCCGATAGCGCAGTCCGGACATAGATTTAACAGGGCAAAATTTGGTGGTGTCATTAGAAAGAGGACTTGCGTGGTCTAAAATTCACAAACAAAATGAATAACGAAGGATCATCACCCTGATACCGCCCCCAGAAAAATGCGAATCAACCGATTATGTTTTTCTACACCACAGGCATTTGATCTATTTTTAAACAGTGGAAAATTGCAGGCGTGTCTATTTTTAGCACATCGGGGGATCCAGTTGAATGTACAAAAAGAACAAAAACGGGTCAGAGGTTACATAACTTGTTATCTTTATTTTAGCAGATAAATGGCGATTCTGAATCAAAAATGTTAAAACAGAATTAACAATGATATTATCATGTATTGTGTGTTGACAACAAAACTGCTTGATACTGTCATTATATCGTTAACAAGAAGACTATTTATTTATGGGTTGGGTTATCCCAACTACACACCTTTGTACTGTATCTAACTGCGCATGTCCGTCGAATGGCTACGTCCGCGACATTTTGTGATGCGTTTCAAAATATGTCGCTTACTAAGACATGAATTGCTTAACGCAATCCATGTCAAAAACCAAATTTCTATTTTCAGTTTTGATCTACTTGCACTGTAAAGTGCAAAACTAGCATATAGATATTTAACCAATTTTTCATTAGAGATGTTTTAAATAACGTTTAAACCTTGTGTTCATTTATTTTCTTTTCAGTCCCTGAACATTGTTAAATTTGATGTAAAGGCTTGGATAAAAATCAAGTGAAATAACAACTGATAATAAAAACATAAATAAAATAGAAATTGGATGAATGGTGCATATACATGATTAAATCACAGAATATGATTATATATGATAATTGTAATTGCAGGACATATAATTATGATCATAGCTTAAAGTATAATCAAAACATATTAGACAGATATATACATCTATACTTGTTGTTAACGAAAGGAATAAACAGAACAAATGAATAGGTGATTGTCTATTAGTTTGAGAGCTAAACTCACTTCAGCTCAATCAACAAAAACATTTTTTTTGTAAGCAACTCAATTAGACAAAAGAAACACTTGCAGATTTCATTTAAAATCATGCCCAATCCATCAACATTGAGCAATTGTCAAGTAAACATATCAATCAATTAAAATTAATCCAGCAAAACAAACAAGTAATGTAACAAATTGTCAATCATAACTATCATTATACAAAAACAATTTATGCCAAAATCAGTAAATAATGTTTAAAACAAAATAGCAGATAAAAGAGTTAATTATAGTTCAAAAAGATATTTGGTTAATGTCTATAAAGAAAACAATACCAATGATAAAGAAAAGACTAATATAGAACATGTTTCTATAAAGCACACAACTATTTCATATACAGTTAAACATTGATAATGTAGGACAAAACATAATGGTCAAACAAATTGTTCTTTCTTTACAATTTGTTTTTGGCTGTGACAATATTCAATGTATATCTATCTGAGATCTATCACAACAACACCAACTTTAACAATACTTACACTTGCCATTACCTTAACAATCAGTAAAGACAACATAACTTGGAAACAATAAGAGAAATTATTTTTAATTAGAAATTAATTCTATATTATACAAAGAGATGCTTTAATGTATAAAGTATAAACATAACATTGGAAAAGAAATAACAAACATAATTTAATTAAACAAATAAAACATGATTTAAAAAAAAGAATTCTCTAACACGAAACTAGCATATACTATTTAAAAAACCCACTAACTTTGTAGTCTACACAATATATGTTTATTTCAGCTAAATTCTTAGTATTCATTTTTAAGCTGTCTCAGAAGTTCTACAATAACATAAATAAAAAGTTCACATAATAATTATTTTAAACAAAGTAAAGCACACAAAATTACACACATATATCCTTATTATAATAAACACAACTTATATATTAAAGTTAAAACATAGAACATAGAAAGTTAAGGAAGTTATATTGAATGTATATTTGAATGATATTTTTATACAGTATTATCAATCACATAAACATGTGCCTCAATATCTTCTATAACCTGTTGTATGACCAGTCTGTTTTCTATGTAATGTCCCGTAAGCAGATATCCATGTATGTATACTATGTTTATATAATATGTCACCGGGAAATTCATTTAATACTCTTAAATCTATGTCGTCTGTTTCCATTTCTTCTATATATGCATAGAAATAATCCTTCAATCTGTAAATAAAGAAAATATACATAATAAAGATTATGCTAGGATTTTTAGCTGGTTAGTTGAAAGATTAATATTAACACAATATGTCATATTGCTGCATCATATAATCATTTATTAAGTATTTCTCAATTTATAAATCTGCTCAAAGATTTTCAAATAAATATTGATACTTATACAACCTATTTTTAATGTAATGCAATCTGTTTTGAAACATGTATATATACAGTAAAACAATAGTTTGATTGTAGTACCCATATTTTATCGTAAAGAGTAATTATAAATATTCTGATACAATATTATTATTATTATAGGGTAAATTATAATATACAATGTAATGAATGTGTTGAGCATGCATATGTTTAAGAGTGACATCCATCAGGGGGAAGTTATATGTCTTATTTCAAAAGTAATGAATATTCCTTATCCATGTATTTTATCTTTGCATGGTGAAATAGTTATATAGTATATATAATATATTGATATAATGTAATGTCATATTTATCTATATTATTTCAAATGTCACTAACATACACATGTACATATATATCACAGTAGAATATATATTCAACAAATAATGCATTCCGTATTTTATTGTTCATTTTTTAAACTTCGTATCAACATATATTTAGGTCATCTAAACGACGACAAGCTCTTCCTACTATAGGTTTCCTGCATACAATTCTATCACCAGTACTAATTTACCCTACCATGAGGCCGACAACTCATGTATAATGATTGTATGACACAACCGCGACCGGGTCGAACCCCAGCCGGATTCGAAGTCAGAGTATGCTAACCACAACGCCACGGCCGCGGCTTTTTTATTGTACAAAAATATGAAATATATCTTACTTATAGTTAGTTGAATCCATATGATCATCATCTTCATGATTTTCTCTAACAGCAATTTTCAGTACTATGAACTCATGTAACACTTCTACTAATGTTGATAATTTTTCAACAGACAAATTCTTCATATAATTTTCAAACTGTGTCTTCAATTCTATAGGTAACTCTTCATGATATTCTCTAGATACACTCTCAAATATTGACTGAAACAAAGATAACATCACAACAAACATAATAAATTAATAATTTCTGGTCGAACAGAAAAATGAATAAGTTGATCATTTATCAGCAAGATTAAGTAAAAATGTAACCACCACAAATTTTGTCAACGTTACCAAGACAACGTGGACAAAGAAAAACATCATGGATAGTTTCATCTAAGGAATCAGGAGACATGTATGATAATTTGATAAACTGCATCAATTTAAAGCAGCTAATGATATAAACAACAATGTCATTAAGATGCATGTTAGGATAATTTCATGCACTAACATTTAAATGGTTTAACATTTCCAGTAGACAAGACTAATAAAGTACTAGTGTCATAAGCAATGCTGTGACAATAGAATACCAATTTCAAGATAGTATACCTCAGTGTGTTGATCACGGCGAGACATCATTTTAGCTTTTAAGTAAGACAGTAAGAGCCATAGTGATCTGCAATGTTGTAACTCACACGTTTGTCTTGCCTAAAATTATAAGAGATCATCTAATATATATATATATAACTGACATTAAACAAGAGGAAACTCTGTACTCATAGCTGACAGAAAGATTTAAATTTCCGTATACAACTTAATGTACTGACCAATTTGGAGGGTAAGTTAACATTCCATGAGTTAACTTGAACAAATATTTAAGAAAAGCTTTACATGCCAGTCATATTTGGTTACATTTAGATACATGGTTTCAACCTTTACAAAATATAACAATTTCATTCAAAACTATAAACTTATGAATCCTGAAATTGAGTCAAATTGACCTCAAAAGTATAACATTAACAAACATGGTTTAACAACCATATTTCAAAATCTTTAAACAAAGATGATGAACAATTCAAATTTATTTTGTCCATTCATGGTTTTTTAGTTCAATCAAATAAAATATTTTTCAGAAAGTGACAATTTACCAAAACAAGTATTAAACGTTTTCATTCAATTGAAGAGAGTTGCATATGTTGATAATACAAGAATTAGTGGAAAAATAATTTTTACTACATAATAAACTAACCTTTTGACTTCTTATACATGATTCATTCATACGTAAGGTTTGTACCATAAATGTATGTAGATTACTATTATATGTTCCACCAGTAGATTTGAGAAAACTTATAGCAATGTCAAGGTTATCTAAGGTCAAACAGAGGTCAGGAAAAGATTTAAACTCTTCTGTAATTTGTGATTTTACAATACAAGTCAATGTGTTCTGTAAAACAATAACATAAAAACAAACAATTAGTAAAATGTAGGTGACAACAGACAGAACCTTTGACTGTTCAGTTGCTTGAGAAAACAAGAATAAATTGATACAGGTAACGTATGTGTTTGGAAGGCACACAATGTCAAGAATGATATGTCTGAGTCTGAAAGTTAAACTTCATGTTTTGTTACTTAGATATGAAGCTTAGTATCATATCTTCAATTGTATCCCAAAAAGCAGATTTCAAGCGTAAAAGTTGCCTAGATAACAAGTTGCACAGAATTTTTCCAAAATATAATGTGACACAGTAGTCTTTATCCAGAATTCAAATATTTTTGGTTTCCCCTCCGGCACAAACAAGCATTCACAGTTACAATGAAAACATATGTACAAAGAACAATAGGTATTAATCCATAAAACGTGCTTTTTAGCAATAATGTGTAGAAACATTTGTTTGTTCCGGCTGTGCACGGACGGAAAAAGCATAAATTTGAATTCTGGATAAGGTCTATTCAATCAATTTTCATTCTAGAGTTACCGGTAAGAGGTCAGCAATAACACTTATGTTACACCATAGAAATGAGTGAAGGTTGAGGAACTATTGAACTACAAGATACAATGAATATATACCTTTACCTGAGTAATTTTGCTATTAAGTTTATTAAACACTGCAGCATTCGTAAATTCTGTTCTATATATCATCTCATCAATCTAGAAATATACATACATGTCCAGGTATCAACACAGAATATATCAGCTTAGTTTCTTACAATTTATACACATATTTTTATAGGAGTCTATAACATGACTTCGAAAGTTTCAAGGGCTTACAATAAAACAAATGGTGTCCTCTGTGCTAAATAATTTGGAAACAAAATAACAAATTAAATTAGAAAACACTTAAACTGATAGAAAATAATTTCAAAAGTGTTTTTATGAACAATAAAAGATATAAACATATACCGCTTAAGAGGTATATCTTAATTCATGAGTATATTTACTCAGAAGTAATGGTGTAACTTTATATTATAGATAATTGGTACATGGTAAACAATACTATTAAAGAGATTATATTCTACAAATATCCTTTTACTATTAAATCACAGGAAAAATAAAAGTACCTGCAATACTTTTCCAACATCTATTCTAGATTTTGAAAATAAGAATCTGTCCATGAGCTGTCTTTCTAATCCAACAAAATCATATTCTATGTTTGTGCCTTTACCCATTTCAAATGAATATTGACAGTTAGCAAGAATCAAAGGTAAAATATCCTGATCAGGATTATAACTTATCAAATGAGCAGACGTCACTTCCATTGGTGAGACAGTAGTAGTTGTAAATCTCCTGTAATATACGCAAATACAAGTATTTATATCACATTTTATATCAATTGATTACAAACATTAATAAAACATTTCTTTAACACAATTTCTTCTTATAGTGATCCTTGTGTACATAAAACAGGGGCATACAATAGATATGTACGTAGAATAAAAAAGTCTATTCAAATAAATACATACATACTATGTCACTTGACATAACACAATGTCAAGAAAAAACATGATAATCTCACCTGCGTGATTCTTTTATATATCTATCTAAGAAATCATTTTGTTTCCTCATGAGAAAATCTAACAACGCATATGAACATAGACCAGCTTCTTTTGTTGTAGGTAACAACATAGATATAGGTGTAGTATCAACAATAGATTGTCTACAATATTCCTTTGATATAGTCATTCCACCCAGTGATGTTGGACACACTGGAATTTAAACATCAACATTACAATGTAATAAATATTGACATAGTTTAAACAAACCTTAATCTTTATTAATTAAATATTTCTTAATAGCTATTACAACGGCTATATCTAATCGCAGAACTTGAATATATCCTGAAGTGTAGCTTTTTTAATTATAATCAATAATGACATAATGCAAATATACTAAAAAGGGATTAGAAAGTGTATTTTTGGTGAACAAATTGAAAGTTTGTTTAACGCCGTAGCAGCACATTGTATAGGTAATTTAACGGCGGTCAGTCAACCTACTCTCTCCTCCTGGAAAGGCTAAATCTCTGGATTTAGCTGTTAACCAACTTCTAAGCGCATATTTTCGTCAGTGACTGACAACTGCCCTACATAATTATAAAATCATAGGTAGGAGGGAGAATGGCCGTAGAAATAATTTCATAACCAAG
This sequence comes from Mactra quadrangularis, assembly GCA_025267735.1. Classification (NCBI taxonomy): domain Eukaryota; kingdom Metazoa; phylum Mollusca; class Bivalvia; order Venerida; family Mactridae; genus Mactra; species Mactra quadrangularis. The sequence goes on from CM046309.1 coordinate 46,410,750, forward strand.
CTCCACGAAATATGCCCCGCCCGGGAATCGAACCCACGACCCCTCGATTAGTAGACTTGCGTGCTACCAACTGAGCTAGCCGGGCGGCACCTTATGACTGTTGTACTGCATAAATTTATAAATATTTAAAAAGACACACTTATAGACAATCTGCATTTATGCAAGCAAACTATAATTACTTCCATGAAGACAACTACATCAATCATTCAACATTTTGTTTAATATATGTAACAATGTGCTACTTACTATACATCATCAAATGTTCTCTAACAAGATCCCAGGCATCAGAGAAATCTTGTAATAATTGAACAGTTTCTAATCCAGCTACAGCATCTATATAATATATTTATTTCATTAATTTACACAGCGTAGTGTGAATATTGTAAATATAAATACTTAACATTGAACACAGTTACAATGATAAATGATGACTTGTACGATATACATCAGTTAATAAAGAGTGATAATAAGTATCAAATACAAATACAGCAATAATAACATTCCGAAATAGTGAACTTGAACATTTTGATTTTAAAATATGTTTTGTATTGAATATGAAAGTGTTGGTCATTTAAAACCAGTCAGATAATTCATTCAATAATTGTAAATCTCCAACATCAAGTTAAATAACTGTCAATTTACTTTGTTCATGTACCAGATAAGTTTACTGGCAAAATACTACATACAGATAAAATGGAGACAAAATCTTCGATTTGATTTGATTAAGAATATGTATCAACTAAAATAATTTGTTGTTCATCTACATGCTAAGAGTGGTTGGCACAATAAAAAAATCAGGATGCATTTACATTCATACAAACAAACATACCAAATTCGATATAATTCAAAAATGACTTAATGAACAGTCTCCGTAAACAGATATCATGAAGAGCATTGCCGTATAGGATCTCTACTATCTCAATCGAGGGTCACGTCGAAATGACCTTTCTGTCGAATAATCAATGCGTAGCTTTTATCTAGACAAAACACTATTAAAAACATTTTGATTTCATAATGTCTATTTTTAGACCAATGTTTGCGACCTTTTTTAACAGCGCTTTTATTCAGTCTGCGATTGGACGGCTCATTTCAAATTGCATGACGTAGACGATGTAAACAAATTACGTATCGTAACAATTTCGTCATTAATATTATGATGAGAAAAGGTCATCTAAACGTGACCCTCGTTTGAAAAATGCCAGATCTAAATTAGCGAGTAGGCAAGCGAAAGTTTTCAGATCGAGTTTTAATCAGATTGCTTAATGAAATAATAGAAGGTTTAACTATAGCAATATCAGTACATGACAACATAATAAATTAAACTATATTTATTGCAATTAGTAAAATACCTTTCTTAAGTTTTAATACTGTTATTTGTGATGCTTCAGCTTTGTCTAATTTTCTCTGGTATTTTTGAAACAATGCTCGTTGTAGTCTTAGAATACTTGGAATGAATCTTATAGCTCTCAAATAATGTTCCTGTAACACAATGAGAAAAGAAAATGTCACAATGATAGGATAAGCTTTTATTAATGTGACACACGTGTCATGCAAATTCCAACTAAATATAACAATAATGTTTAAAAAAACTAATATTAAGAAGTTTAACCATTTGTACATTCTTAACATTTATCTGCTGGAGTATCATATACAAGACATATACCAAATACTAAAATAAAATTAAATTAAAACTACAACATGTATGTAAAAATTTTAATATGTACCTCTTGTAAAAATAGTTGTAATACTTTAAACTGTTTGTGTAGATGTTGTCCTGTACCTATATATGTATCTAGCTCTTGTCGGAGATGTTGTAAGGATACAGGTGTACGATATCTCCATACACGAGTTATATTCTGTAATAAATTAGGATCTTCTATCTCAGATTGTGTCTCTGTCTCATACAAGAGACATAAAAGAGGATTTGCACCTACAATAATAAGATGTATTGTTAAATAAAGTATATATCATATACATACATGTCTTATAATTCGAAACAAGGTAACAATGGTGTTTAAACTCTACCAGACCATAGTAAATGTGTCAATCAAAATCACAGTGAGAAATATGTACAATGTGCATGCAGGATTGTTTGTTTTTGTTTGTTTTGTTGGGTTTATAGCCGCAGCAACACATTTTATAGGTTATATAACGGCAGTCAGTCAACCTACTCACTCCTCCTGGAAAGGCTAAATCTCTGGATTTAGCTGTTAACTAACTACTAAGCGCATACTTTCGTCAGTGACTGGCAACTGTCCTGCATAATTAAAAATTGTTGGTAGGAGGGAGAACGGCCGTAGAAATAATTTCATGACCAAGCTCCACGAATGTATGCCCCGTCCGGGAATCGAACCCACGACCCCTCGATCAGTAGACTTGCGTGCTACCAACTGAGCTAGCCGGGCGGCTGTACATGCAGGATATGATAGTACTAGATTGTAAGGTATGTGACAAAATATTTAGTGATATCAACTTAGGCAGATACCAGTACATAGAACCTTGTAGGCCAGTACGTGCTAAATACCACTTATCTTAATAATGTCAGATAAGATCACTGTTAATATTTGCAATGAAATAACTTACCTAACCTTTGATCATGAGCAATTAATTGATTATTTTTCTTTAAAGTATTTTCCACATCCTGCAAATAATAATTATATTATTCATATACATCATTTCTCTAAAATATGCATATAACATATAGTTAAAATAAAACAACAATTACCAGCAACAATTTGCAAACATCGGTAGATATCTCAAAACTCATGTCAAAAGTGATACAACTTGAAAGTGTTTGTCAAAGTGTATTGACTTTAAAATGTTGATGTATCATATCATACAATTAACCAAATAACGTACATACCTGCATTTTTGGTTGAATATATTTAGTAGAGAACTGTACTTCCCATTTCTTTCTTCCATCTTTTGAAGATAGTCGAGCAATATCAGCGGCAATGTGTTTACCTGAATTTATAAATTACAAGTTTCTTTTAATGTATAAATCATGCTTAATTGAATGATTTTATAAAATACATTAAAATGTTAACAGCTGTTATAAAGCGTTTTATTGTTGGATGTAACCAAATAAGTCTCGAATTGTAAATACGTACTTATTTGTAAGAAATATATTAAGTTCATCACTCTAACATTGTTACTGTATATTGTATAAGGCAATAACTTATTAGAGGGGCAGAGATTATTCATTGTAGCCTAAATTAAGTTATGGTATATATGTATAATCACTTAAAAAGACATATAATTTCGAATCATTTACAAAAATATCTAAGAAAGCTATATCAATGAGGTGATATCATGTTGTAAAGAGAAAATGTACTTAGCACAACATACATCAAATTTACAAGAAAACAATAAATCTATAAATAGAGGACATCTATGGGTAATGGCAAACTGGGACACCAATTATGGTGTCCCAAAGCTGAATAGTTTAAAAGGTATCGAGTAGACTAAGATTTTATGCTTAGTTGTAAAGATTTACAAGAAAACAATAAATCTATAAATAGAGGACATCTATGGGTAATGGCAAACTGAGACACCAATTATGGTGTCCCTAAGCTGAATAGTTTAAAAGGTATTGAGTAGACTAAGATTTTATGCTTAGGGTCACCGTGACCATGACTTTTGACATACAAACCCAAAAATCAAAAGGGATCATTCATGTGTCATGGCCAACTAAGACACCAATTATGGTGTGTCTAAGCTTAATAGGTGTCAAGTCATTGAATCGACAGGACTTTGCTAATGCCAGACCTACAACTGCACTGACAGACGGGCATCGTGCGCCATTACATAATAACCGAAGGTCCAATCTGGAGCGTAAAAATGATCAAGTTAACTGACACTGTGTAATGGTTAACTACATACACTGATATATTACAGCCCATGTAAATTAACAAGATTAAATAAAGTCTGTTGACTTAAACTACCATATAAAATCATACAAACCTTCATTATGTGATTTCATTATATAATCTATAATTGTATGCATGAGAAGTAAGACATCATCAACACTACGACCTAAAGCTTGATGAATATCATCTATGTCTTGTTGTATATGATGCCATATATAGTCTGTTACCTCATCAAGTGATATATTTGGTCTAATCATGGCATGAATTGCCTGTAGTAAACAAAATAATTACATAATATTAAATGATAACACATGAAGAAAGATTAAGATTATAAAGTAACATTCAGTCAGTAGCATGATATCAGAAACACTTATAACAATTTCTATAACACAAGAATCATAACAAAAATATTGTTTCACTTTTGACAAGCGACAATTTAACTGTTCAATCCCATGTATACCCTCCAATGGCTATCATTGTCTTACCCTTCTTATTCTGGACATAGAATAAGTGTTTTATGTAAATTATGTTCAATGAATTTCACTTCAAGAAAGTGGTTTAAAAATGAATTTTCTTTGACAACCTTTAGCATCAAAATATATTTCAAAATAGTCTCATAAAGGTATGGAAACCCTTCATTGCTTGGGACAGAACGGAGCAGTGCATTTCATATCTATAAAAGGAACCTTGGAAATAGGCAAATGACTCATAATGGTGAAATAATAGCTGTTTAAACTTTTTAAAAACACCAGTGCTTGATGCTTCATTTAAGGAAAATATGACTGTCTGAAGAGCCATTTAAGGGTTATATAGGTCATCCTTTTTACCCCTCATTTGAAAATTCGGGCTTAGGATTATTCTTCTTTACTGCCCATTGAAAATTAAATTCATTGATAAAGTAGTATGATACATTTTTTTATACTTTCTCTCACATCCGATTAAACTGTGAGACATCTTATATTTTATCTTATTACTTACAATTACATTACTTCTACATCCAAGGTACATAGATAGATGTAAGATCAATCTAGTTGTAGCACAATATGCTGGAGTTAACATCCTTTCTGGTTTAGGACCACGTCCCCTTACGTTTACTCTACCAAGAATATGTCCTCTCACGGTGTTATCTCCCCTGTTAAACAAAAACAAATAGAAGTTTGATTATAAAGGCAGTAGCTGTGAAGTCCTTAAACTTGACTACATAACAATAAAACAAGTGACATCTAAGTACAGGTTGATTTTGACGGTATGAGTCTAACTAGATGTTTGCACACTCATAGAGGTTCTTGACTTCAAGGTTTCAGGTAAGTATTTGTTTACTATAATTAGTATTGATAGTTTAACATACACTATGTATATAATGACAATACTATGTCCAGGCAAACTAATTTGTCCCTGAAGATAAATTGTGAACATTCTTGGTTCAAGGCAATGATTTATTGCCAGTAATTCAACTGCCATTCTTGAAAAGGGATAGTTTTTAGATATTTCTTTTTTAGTTTAGTATTTATAGTTTGAATGAAATACAAAGATATGCCAAAGGTGCAGGTTTTAATTCCAATTCAGGCAAAGCTATTTTGCTTTAGTTAGAAATGTGTTCGCAATAGATTAAAGACTTGTATATTTATGTTGTGTAATTAGAAACCCGCACAACAAATAACAGCACACTGACCAGAGGTTATAGCTGTAAAGTGTATTAAGTGCGTATAAAATAGACAATACATTCATTGAACAAGTAAGCTATGACTATTGCTAAATTATGAATCGTCAATCTTATGTGAACCATTTAATGCACTTTATACATGTAACACATCTGAAGAACCAGATTTATTAAAGAAGTTTTACAAACAGTACATTGTTGTCAATAAACAGTTGTTGTTTGTATAGAGAAATAATTTGTACTTTCTTGACAATGCAAAATTATTTTTCCAATTTGTTTTTCCAACTTGGTACAATATAAATGTAAATATTGAATAAAACCTAGATGGATACACTTAGTTTGTATTCCGTGAAATGGTTTCACATAACCTTGACTGATTTATATAGTTTATACAACTGAGTATAGACATGTTTGAACTAACCCTGCATGTTGTATATTTCCAGGACGTAGTCTGTGATCCTCGCCCCCAATAATAGCACCACATTCTCTACAGTTACTAACTGTGGCAGGGCGACCACACTGAAGATTTTTATACAATATTACTATGTATTACAAAATGGCATACAAAATAAATTAAAATAAACAGCAAAATTATACCGAGTATTGTTATCATTCAAAGTTAAACCATTCTTGTGCTGTCAAATAATTGAGTTATGATGCTTCCAAGATTCATTCAATCAAATCATAGATGGCAGTAAGTTGACAAAATTTATCGAAGCATTTACAGTATTATCTTTTATTACTGGACAAAGTTTTCGACAAACATGATAGTTTTATGTAAATGTTCATTACTGAATGTTAAACCAACTATTATCATGAATGTGGTAGCTTCTATGTTCAAAACAAGATTTTTATTGTAGCTCAATAGCTTTCAATTTAGATTATTCATCATAGATAACACTTTCTTGTCCCCCAGTAGGATAGTTTCTTCCTCAAGGAAACACCGGTAGGTAGATTTGGATGTGGTTTGAATCATCGTGAAGCTTTCTATCTATCCAATGGTTACCATTCCAACATAGTTACACTCAGTCAAAACTACCGCTCGTACTTATAGAGATTTCTCATGTGATAGATATACCTATACATTTATAAAGATAATACTTACATCTCCAATGACATATGGATGACCATTGGGACATCCTGAAATATAATAAGTATATACAATAATTTTAATTCATTACAGTATCGAATTAAAGGTAGTGGCTTATTTTTTTACATCTTACAAAAAATATCTCAACACTGTGCATTTTTATATTTTAACTCTGTGTTGAAGATAAACACAATTCAGCAAGAATTTAGAAAGCATCCCAGTGACAGTTGGCAATATGTTTCTAATAATTTGTGAGACATATTTAATGATCACAAAGGGAAACACTTTACGAAAAAAATACAAACATCTTAAAATAATGTATTTTTGATACTATCTTTCCACTTGATAAGTGAGATTAGTATTTGACCATAGAAACCTAGCTTGTCATAATACTCTGCCCTGAATTGAAACCTAAATAAACTTACTGTAGAATACTGGGTTGTCATAAGCTCCACGTATTTGATTACGTGCCGCCAATAATGCTTCATGAACATCATCAAGATCATCCTGAGGCATTGTTGGTAAATAATAACCCTGAAATCATAGTTAAAACTCTTCCTACTAATAAAGTGATACATACATATATAAAAAAATAATAATCCTGAAATCATACTATTCCTACTAATTGAATAATTACCCTGAAATCATAGTTAAAACTCTTCCTACTAATAAAGTGATACATACATATATAAAAAAATAATAATCCTGAAATCATACTCTTCCTACTAATTAGATAATAACCCTGAAATCATAGTTAAAACTCTTCCTACTAACAAAATATAATCCTGAAATTATAGTTTAAACTCTTCCTACTAATTAAATAATAACCCTGAAATCATAGTTAAAATTATCCCTACTTATTAAATAATAACCCTGAAATTATAGTTAAAACTCTTCCTACTAATTAAAGTATAACACTGAAATCATAGTTAAAACTCTTCTTACTAATATAAATAATGACCCTGAAATCAAAGTTAAAACTTTTCCAACTAATAATGTGATAGATACATGTATCAACAATAATAGTCCTGAAATCATACTATTCCTACTAATTATATAATAACCCTGAAATTATAGTTAAAACTCTTCCTACAAATTAAAGTATAACACTGAAATCATATTTAAAACTTTTCCTACTAATTATATAATAATCCTGAAATCATATTTAAAACTCTTCCTACAAATTAAAGTATAACACTGAAATCATATTTAAAACTTTTCCTACTAATTATATAATAATCCTGAAATCATATTTAAAACTCTTCCTACTAATACAGATAATGCCCTGAAAGCATAGTTTAAACTTTTCCTACTAATTATATAATAACATTGAAATCATAGTTTAAACTCTTCCTACTAATTATATAATAACACTGAAATCATAGTTAAAACTCTTCTTACTAATATAAATAATGACCCTGAAATCAAAGTTAAAACTTTTCCAACTAATAATGTGATAGATACATGTATCAACAATAATAGTCCTGAAATCATACTATTCCTACTAATTATATAATAACCCTGAAATTATAGTTAAAACTCTTCCTACAAATTAAAGTATAACACTGAAATCATATTTAAAACTTTTCCTACTAATTATATAATAATCCTGAAATCATATTTAAAACTCTTCCTACTAATACAGATAATGCCCTGAAAGCATAGTTTAAACTTTTCCTACTAATTATATAATAACATTGAAATCATAGTTTAAACTCTTCCTACTAATTATATAATAATCCTGAAATCATATTTAAAACTCTTCCTACTAATACAGATAATGCCCTGAAAGCACAGTTTAAACTTTTCCTACTAATTATATAATAACACTGAAATCATAGTTTAAACTCTTCCATCTAATTATATAATAACATTGAAATCATAGTTAAAACTCGTTCTACTAATTATATACTTATCCTGAAATAATAGTTAAAACTCTTCCTACTAATATAATAATAACACTGAAATCAAAGTTAAAACTCTTCCCACTAATTATATAATATTCCTGAAATCATATTTAAAACTCTTCCTACTAATTATATAATAACAATGAAATCATAGTTAAAACTCGTTCTACTAATATAATAATAACACTGAAATCATAGTTAAAACTCTTACTATTAATAAGTGATAGGTACATGTTCCAACAATTACAAAACAGTCTGAAAATTTTAAATATAAATGTTTATTTATCAGATGTGTGACATACCTATGCCTGACTTGTCTGACTTATATATATCCATTCTACTTGTCCATGAACAGGTAAGACTTTAAATGTGAATATGATCATAGCAATATTGAATAATTCATACATTGATCATGTTTTAATCATATTTCAACAGTTAACTATTTTATAATCACGTAGTTTTTGTGGTATATTTCATATACTTCATGATATCTCTTCAAATTATTGAACTTGTATGCAAGGGCATTTTGAAACCAAAAATGAGGTATAACACGATATAAATTATTTCAAAAATCTCTAACAGTGCAAACTATAACAGTATTTAATAGTGAAACATTTTATCTATACATGTTTTTTTAATAATAGATGTCCCTTGGCGTCGGAAAACAGTTCAACACACTACGTATTCCTTCACATCGGACCAACAGTTTGAGTGTTCCAAAACCGCATATGAAATAAATGTATACTAATATTACTTTCAGCTTTAACAGTAGAGATATAATACTTACTTGACAAATCTGTGGATTATTTATCAATGCTAGTAATGGTTGAAGTAAAGTTCTATCACCATTGAAATGTGACATCACACATAGATAATGTACAATAAGACATTGTATTCCTTGTACACGTAAATCTGTACCAGGCTTGGTAACTAGAGTTTGTAATTGATTTTGTAGAAGATTTAACATCAATGGCTGAAACATCATAATGAACATTTACTATACACGTACAAAGGAACATAACATAATAATAAAATATTAAATATTTTATCATCACAAGTAGTAAGTAAGAGTTAAATAAGTATCAAAGCTTACATCATTTTATAGTTGTATAAATACTATACTGTGCTGGGTGTATGTTTCATTTGTAAAAAGACTAGTTAGCATAAAACTATCAACATAAAACATAAATGTTTGCCTTACAGTGATATATAATCAAAGTAAAAATCCAAGAAACAAGATACTATTATACCAGATAAACATACCTTGTTCTTTATAACATCACATTTGTCTAGGAAGGTGGAAATAGTTTGTTGTACCTTGAAACAAGAAATCAAACGATTAAAAATTAACACTTTAAACATGCTGCAGTTGTTACAGTAATAGCTTTTTTGAACTAATAATCTATCAAGTATAAAAAAATTTGTTAGAATATCATAACCACGTAACATGGAATAAGAGCCATTGAGTACTCCACACACAGGGTCTGAAGATTGCTTCAATAGACATTAGAACCATTTGTTTTGTCATCAAATATAGCTATACAATAATAAATTATAAGAGTCAGAGGGTTAGTTAATGCTTACCGATCTGCATTTGAGTCCTTATTTTGAAAATGACAATGCAAGGTACATAATTTTAGTATTGAGTTTAGAGAACTGAGTTCTGTATGTCAACATTAGCATCTGGCTTTTGAAAATAATGCTCTATTAGTCAAGTAGAATTGAAGCTATAAATTGTTCAAAAAAGCATAGACAAGAATTATGAATGACAAAATACACTTAACGAAACTTCTAAGTACACCGATTTCAATGTTGTCAGAAATTTTCATTTTTCAACATTTTCGTCCGATCGTTAAAGGAAATGTGTACAGGACTATTTTATCTTTTTGCATGTTTTTCATGCTTCTTAATTGATGCAAAATTGGTTTGTCGTGCATGAGCAGAAAAGCGGAAATGCGCACTTGCTTATCGTGCAAAAATTGCACGTTGTCAGTTTTAGTGAAAAGCATTAGCGTGTTGATATGCACCACGAAAAATCAAGAAATGGCTCGAATGTCGCTCGAAGAACGTGAAATTGCCATAGGTTTTTTGCCAGATGGTGCGTCACCTGCAGAATTAGACTTTTAATTGCTAATTTTCTGTTTAACAAAAACAATTAGAGAATCTTCCCATACTAACGCATGCGCGACAAAATGATTTTGCATTGATAAAGTAGCATGAAAACCATGAAAGCAAAGGTCAGTATGGTCAACAACACATTTCCATCATCGATCAGACTTTAATGTTGAAAAATAAGACTTCCTACAATACTGAAATCGGAGTACTTAGGAAATTCGTTAAATATATAAGAGAAATAACTCGGCAATAAGCCATTAGACCTTAAACTGACAGTATGCCAATGTTTTTTGAGTAATGAAGCTTTCCAAAAATATCAGTAAATATTAGTTTATGAAACAAAGTGGTGTAAATATTCACAAGAGAAATGCACAGACCTGGCCATGGATGGAGAGACAATCATATATAACATTTTGTGATCATATGTACCTGTAGGGTAAATATTCAAAAGAGAAATGCATAGACCTGGCCATGGATGAAGAGTCTAACATTTACTGATCATATGTACCTGTGGTGTAAATATTTACGAGAGGAATGCATAGACCTGGCCATGGATGAAGAGTCTAACATTTACTGATCATATGTACCTGTAGGGTAAATATTCAAAAGAGAAATGCATAGACCTGGCCATGGATGAAGAGTCTAACATTTACTGATCATATGTACCTGTGGTGTAAATATTTACAAGAGAAATACATAGACCTGGCTTTTGATAGAGGGATAAATATATGTTTTAATATTTACTGATCATATGTACATGTGGTGTAAATATTCACATGAGAAATGCACAGACCTAATTATAGATAGAGAGGCAACTATATGTCTAAACTTTTGTGATCATCATAACATATACCTGTGGTGTAAATATTTACACGAGAAATGCACAGACGTGGCCATAGATAGAGAGGCAATTACATTTAGTGATCAGATATACCTGTGGTGTCAATATTTACATAGACGTGACCATAGAACGAGGGGATCATATATACCTGTGGTGTAAGACGTCTCTGTGGTTGATTATGTACATAAGAACATGTTACTTCTCTATGTACAGCTAGTTGTAACATAGTCTCTACTCTTATACCAGCAACATGTAATTCCTTCAAATTAATATATCATTAATATATAATATATCATTGTTGAATATATCATACATCAATCAATAATTATACAATCAATTTATTATATGGGTATTTAATTTCACTACAGTTTATGATATAAGTATCTTTTAGTGAATGGTTCCTATCTGACTCAATAATTCAAGCATCAACACATGTCAAGGAAATGTCATTTTAATAAACTACACATTGTATATATCTAACCTATATCATTTGTGATTGTTATAAGTAAATACTCGACAGTCTCTAATAATTGTTGTTAATATATCACAATTCAATGAGCCAGTTATATAACGGTATTACTACATAGCGCTATGAAGGCACTGTGTATTTATACAATAAACTACTGTCTCCATATTGATGTACCATATTCAACATAACAACTGATATTTACTGACACAAGAAATCAGTACAATATATCTTGATTTCCTTTAGATATATAATGTAGACATGGTTTATCTTAGATAATTCTTGTTATAATAATACAATAAAACCAACCTGTATAGTATTTTCTAAATGTACTATATGTTCACCAAGTAAAACTTTAGTCAGAGACTCACGTATTCTGGTATAAGACTCACCACATACAATATATCTATCTGATACTTCAACAACCTTTAATATATACATTGTAAAATACAATCAGTTTTTATGAGATATATACTCTACGTAGTAAAACTAGTGACAGGAATTGTCATAAAACCAGGAGTCCCTGACATGAAATGTAGTTGTGCACAGAGCGGAATTTCAGTTTATCAAATGGAGAGAGGCATAACTCCGTCAAAAAAAACAAAAAAAAACTGAACCAGAATGCATAAATATAAGCTTTTATGAAAGTTTTGATGAAATCCTCTAAACAAAATTAAAAGATGTGCAAAGAAGAATTTTTAACATACTTGTAATCATATTACATTAAGGGCATATTAAAAAAAATAATGGATACCATATAAAACAAACCAGAACACTTGATAACAATACTTTCACAAAAGGTTGGTTGGAATCCTTGAAGAAATTTAGGAGTAATTCCTCATATGATAATTAATCAATCTAAGAACCAGAGTTTTGCTTCAAATAACCTCATAAAAATGTTAGTCACTCCAGTGAAGTTTTTGAGTTTACAATCCTTTATAACGGTAGTAACAAAATTGTGATATATATCTTGTTAACACTCTAGACAAACTGTAATTAGTAGTAGTTTTACAATCACTTACATTTGATTTTATGAACATTTTACTGAATGTGAATTGTATAACATAACATCAATCATCAAAATAAATAATGTTCATTACTTGCAAACAAACAAAAGATATCCCATACGTGATAAACCCCCAATTATGATAAAATCTAACCTGTTGTCTATTAATATCCTGGTTACCACCAAGCCAGTTTATAAAGTCATAAGGACAGTTACAGGCTTTCTGATACATTTCAATACCATAATTTCTACACAAATACTTCAACGCATATATTCTATAATAGAAAAGAAAAAAAAAGAATTATATAAATAAATCATTAAAAAAGTATACATTGTATATACACAAGTATAAAAGATACAAGTATGGCATGTTTAACATATTCAATAAACCGACAAGTGGCCAAATTGATTAAAAACTTTGTTACATCTGTAGTATTTATATTTCACTTAATGCCACCTTCTTTATAATTGAAATCTATGTCGGTAATATTGCGGTACATTATTAATTGCTTCACAATTCCTTCTGTCAGGGAAGCTCTCAAATGTTCAATAAAATTAACATGGGTATGAAGTTATAATAAACTTAAAAATTGAGTAATTGAAGTTTAGATTCAGATTTAGACCTTAAATAATGTGACGTCCCGTGAGAAAATCAGACCGATTGCTAGAATGACGTAACGTTAAAAAACGTGTTTTTTTTCCAACACCACGTGAAATCTTTATACCAAAAACTAATCTCGAAAATTTAACTCGTTTTCTTATATAAAATGTGCATTATTCTCAATAAAACTTGGCATATACCTAGATCGAACATTCCCAAATGTTTTCATGGTAAGGGGAATAACTGTCACGATAGTATTTATAATTTAGTGTCCTTTAACCACAACGACATAGTAGCGCAAGATGGACGACATCTTGTCAACCAAGATGAGGTGTTTTTTCTGTAAATTTTGTCCAATTATCCGAACTGCAAGCTGTTTAATTTTAATCATGCTAGTTTTGAGATATGTTTACACGTTTTGACGACGATTAAATTTAAGATAACGGTTTGAAATTCAAAAACAGTCATAATTTGTTGAAACCTTTTACTCGGCGAAATCGAAAGTAACGTTTTTCGTCTGCAATTACTGACGAGTGTTTACTATCAAAAAGCTATCTATGTGTGAATGTAATATGCTAATCACTTCTCGTAAAAACAGAAACATTCACTTTGTATTTCCATTTAATTCGTGAATCAGATAAAAATCGTGTTATATTTAAAGTTACAAGGCCAATGTCATTGCCTCAGGCCAGTCTAGGCTATGTGAATGCTGCTGTTACGCCCATCAGTTTGGGTCTGTATTTGTTTCGCGTCGACCTAGGAACAATCTTATTTCAATGAGAATACTATACAAATGTTTAGGTATCCAAATCTTTAAGAATTGACAACTTTGCAATTACATATCTTTAAATTAAATGACATAATCGTCATTCATTTTTAAGCTCCGCCCACATCGCTCCTCCCATCACACTCCCCCCAACTTTATTTTTCCATGTGAATTATACACATTGATTTTCTGACTGGGTAGTATTTTCCCAAAATACAATGTCAATTCATTTTTTTTCATTTTCTCAGGAAAAACAAAACAAATTGACACTTATCAGCGATATTTTTTTAGAAATGAATTCAATGGGTCCGACAGGACTCACATGTATTAAAACAATGGGTCCATGACCGAAACAATAGGTCCCTGCATATACAATCAAACATCAATTTTTATCCACTTTTAGTATATGTATCAGAGGGTTTCATGTCTTTATGAACTTTAACCATGAATCGTGTATCACTTTCAAAACTGCAGGAAAGCAAAACAAATTAAAATTAAGATTTTCATGTTTTATTGTCTCAGACTCAGTCTGTGCCAATGACTTCAAACTATCAGTTAAACAGGCATATATGGTCAGACTTTCTGTCTTCCCAAATGATCAGTAGCCAGATGGAATAATTATGTAAAAAGTTGAAAAGTTGCTGAAATGTTTATATCATACACCTAACAAACTATCTTTATTTTAGGATGCAACCTAAGTATTGTTATTTCTTTGGCTAAGAAATCACAAGAATTATCCAACATGTGTCCCTAACTCAGGCTTCAAAAGTTAATAATCAATGACTCTTAGGGCAAACTTTTAAAGAATCAAAAATATTTCTCAAGCAAGAGTCCTAAATGTTGTATAAATAATGGTGGAAATTAGTCTTTTTTCATAATAATAAATATTATTGATAATGCATGTAGTTGATATACATTGCATTTCACAACTCTTTTTTATGCCTTTTTATAAAACCACCAGCAATCCTTTTATTTACCCAGAATGCATCTTTCAGTAATTCCGATGGCCAGTAGAAACAGGAGGGGGGCAATGGGGGGGGGGAGAGAAACTATCAAGAAATGAGCTAGTTAGAGTTAGTTTTTATGCTTATTGACTTCAAGCTCATTAATAAATCTTAACCTTCGTAATAATTGATAAGGCATAATAAAAGTTAGGACTTTAATTGTCTGAGACACATCTTTTACCATTCTTCACTGCGTATGGCAGAATTGTCGTAAATTTTAAATCAAAGTGCTAAACTAATGACCACTGAGCGTAACAATTTGAGAAGATTTATAACTAACATCTCTAATGTACCATAAGCTTGTTATATACAAGAAAAAACTAAACACTGTATTTAACTAGAATGCGAGGTGAAGACTCCTAAATTACGTCATCGATAAAAGCCTGTTGATACCAACTACTGAGTACAATATAAAGTCTGTTTGATTGGTCACTGATAACACAGAACCGGTGAAATATGACGTTTAACGGTGTAAAGTTGTTTGTTACAGGTATTAATTACGCAAAACTCCGAACAGAGTTGTCATTTGTGTCAGCCCGCCGATTATTATTTTACACGTCTACTTGCCACTTCTACAGCGTTATGCGTCCATCTGGACGCACATGTTTAGAAGCAATGGGTTTTTAGCTAAAATTGTGCGTCAGAGACGCGGGACGCAGAGGTAAAAATATTGCTGACTTATTGAAAACGTTACACAGCTATTGGGACTTACTTCAACAGTGTTTTGACCATTGGTCTACCAATCATGATTCTGTAGTAATAGGGTAGGTATTAATGTCATGTATTTTTTGGCAAACGAGAAAAGGTTAACAATTAAAAAATAATTAATCAATGAGTTTTAAAATGGTATCGAACATTTATAATTGTAGTTGAAAGAGTCATAATGAGTGCATGAATGTTTTCTGTTCTCCTAGGAAAGTAACAAGACAGTAGATGCTGTTATTATCAAAATTATATTTGAAGTTATAAGGGTACATGCTATGGTATATGATTTTTGTTTCTAATTAGTTCTGTTGCTACGCTTAATTTCTTTCAAAACTACATGTTGAAATGAAGTATAATTATTGTTATAAGGAAATTCTACGTAATTCATATTGTACAAAGGTCTCTCATATTATGTTGGTTTTTATCAAGATTCAAAGATTTATTAAGTAATATAGGCCTCTGGCCCAAATAACATATATGCATTATACAAACAATGTCAAATCATTGGATATTCTGTACAATACAGATAAACAAATGTACATAAAATTATATAGACATATTTATGAAAAAGCAAAAGTTCATGTTACTAAATGTATTAATGTTTAGTGAACAGTAAATACATGAATATAGGAGATCACAATCTAATTAATCCAGTTTTTTCTAAATAACATGGCTGAATGGATATAATTGGCAATATCAGTATACAGTGTTAAATCAAACTTTTGCCATAAAGAGATGTATTTTAAAGAAGACGGATTGCTGTTGAGGTAGCTAGGTAAATATTGCTTCCTAATAAAATTTAATTTCGTACAAAATAAAATAAAATGAATTTCGTCATCTAGTGCAGATTTACAAAGAAGACAAAGTCTATTTTCAGGTAAGGTATTGTCAAAAAACCAGTATTATATTCTAAGGGTAATAAACACCCTCTTAGCTTAACAATTAGGGATCTATGATACGTATTTGTCATATTGTCAATATATGCTTCACAAGAGAAAAATGATTTAATAATACAATAATTTTTAAGTCTGCTTGACGAATGTAGCGATTCTTGCCAGGTCTGCATGTCAATATCTGCAATTCGTTGAGAGAAGTCAACAAAAAGTAATTTCTCATTTCCTACACCCTGATTGAACCAAATATGTCCGTATCCATAATTAATTAGAAAATGTCTTATATAATGAGCCCAACAAGTTTTACAGTTTTCCGCCCAGCGATATTGAGATTTATAACAAAAATAAGGGAGTTTATCAGAGTTCATATGTAGGAGACGGAACCAATATTTAAGAGCAATTTTCAATCTTTGACAAAACATTGTGCGACGACCAAGTTCACCCCTTACAAATGTATTGGGGACATTCCATCCTAACTTTAAAACATATTTACAAAATTTAGTTTGAACAATTTCAATATCATTTGAGTCATGGTGAAACCAGACTTCTGAACCATATGTCAAAATAGGTTGGATTTTTGTGTCAAAAATCTTAAAGAGTAAAGATGTTGAAAGCTGACCATATTTGAATAAATTTTTCTTCAATGAGAAAATAGCTTTAGTAGCTTGGCTTGCCAATGTTTTTTGACACATATACCAAGACAGACGTGATGAAAACACAACACCTAAGTATTTGTAATATGGGACTACTTCAAGCTTAATACCTTCATAGAACCAGTTTTCATATGATCGAAGGGGGCCTCCATTTCGAAATACAACTATTTTTGTTTTATCTAAGCTAAGTTTCATTTGCCAGGTATCACAATATATTTTTAGCTTATCAATCATTCTTTGTAGTTCTATTCTAGTCTCAGCAAATAAAACAAGATCATCAGCATACAATAAAAGGAATAATTTTTCGAGTTCTATTTGAATACCATGGCTACCTTGGCTTATATTGTTTTTAAGATCATTAAGAAATAGTGAAAATAGTAAAGGGGAAAGTGGACAGACTTGTCCAACGCCTACGGGACAGTTAAAAGTGTCTGATAGTCCGTTGGGAGTTTTTATCCTTGCCTTGACGTCACTATATATTGATTTTATCATTGTCATAAATTTTGAGCTGACGTTTTGAGTCACTGGTCATCAAAAATATCTTAAACTTTGCATCTTTATATAATGTTTTATTACCATTCATCTGCAAAATTTCCACAATACACAAACAGAAAAGCTAATAAATTAATGCATTTTTATTTCTTATTACTGATGAAGTCATTTGATGTACTTGATCCTTTTTATATCAAGCTATTGAGTATTATCTTAATCTATTTTTACAGATAGTGGTGATATACTTAGATGAGTACAGCCTTAAACCATGCTGAGATGTTAATACAATCACCAGACAAGTAACCTTCAGAAAGCAAGTGTTAAATGTATGAAGAAATTTACCTAATGTCATATTTACCACCATTAGAGATGATACAAAAATCCGTTACTGTATTATAATATTTGACTTTCATGGAAATGAGATAATATTAATTGAATATAACTTATCTATATGAACGAAATATGAAACAAAACAATATAATAAATATTAAAAATATACATTTTGTTCTAGTTATCAGAGACATAGATGTTATCTATGTCTCTGTAGTTATTTTATTTGCAGGCAATGTGCAAAAACATAATTAATTTTTATGTTTAGTCAACAACAATACTTGTAGATAAAGGTAGTACATTGATATTTGATATGGCATGTGTCTATCCATTTACATTTTAGTGAATTCATATCTACAGTAATGGAAACATAACATTTCAAAATATCATGTAAGTAAGCTTAGCTGTAATGCTTTCTCAAATAAGAAACTCGTATTGCTAGCGAGTTACTCTTATTTTGACTGCAAAAATTCATTATTGTGTTCAATCCAGTCTCCTAAGTTTGAAAGTTAAGGCTTGTTGAAAAGATCATGACTTTTTGCGCATTCTAAATGCTTTTTAATTAATAATTTTCAAATTTTATCTTGATTTAAGTTATTCTGTTGTATTTTATTGTGAAAATAATTATCACATTTGCTCTCATTACTTGAAGAAAAAATATTTGGCGTAGCTAAATATGGCTGGTTGGTTGCTATGGTAACGGTTTCGTTCTGAAGAAAAAACGAATGGATGGATATGTGAAAATGATTTAATTTGATAATTGAATAAATTTACATAGCAGTGAAGTGAGGTACAGTGTTCTAAGATCAACTAAAGCTATTAGCATGACAAAAACGGCAACAATTTGTCCTCTCTATTCTGATTATCTTCCATACTTAAATAAATAGCGGTTTCCTTAGAACACTACCAATTTATATCCCATCATTTTTTATTTCCGTAAAATGATTGTGTAGAAATTATACTTACTACTTTTCAATGCATTTTTTCCCGTTTTATGCAGTAATGACATTGAATATCACACCAAATATTCAAATTATTATTTAAATATTGATTAAAAGGAAATTTATATCTTAGATGTCTTGTTTTTTGTGTAGAATATATCTGTTGTAATCATGGAAACTGATGCTGCTTTGTCCAGAATGCCCTAAAATATTTTTGCGCATCATGCACTCTTTAGAACCCTATGACTGTTTAACAGTTGGTCAAAATCATCTGAAATTTTCATTACTTATGTTTGAAAAGTTCTAGATTCAGAAATTGTAAATATCTAAATTGATGATTTTTAGCCATCGGCCTGGTTTTTTCATGGGGTGTCACCTTTAGATTCAGTATTTTTACCAACCTGATCCACTTAATACGGGACTCTTTACTTAATGTTCTAGCAGCCTTCAATACATTTTTAATTCTTGGATCAACTTGTCTTCTGTCATCTCCAGATTGTAAAACCTTGGCAACATACTTCATAGCAACAGCTAAACCCATTCTAGCACCAGCAAGTGCATACAATTTATCTACTTTCAGTTCCTCTTCATGTATATTGTCTTTAGCAAATTTCAATCTTTTAAGAGCACAATCTGATTCATGATACTTTCCTGAGTCAACTGCATTAGCTTCTTTCACAAATTTGTCCTTATAAAGATAGTAACGTTTAATCAATATTTATGATATCTCACAGTACATGTTTCTTTTATTTCAATTTGATCAGTTAAACATGATAAAAGTCTGATTTCGAACAAAATCACCTCAAAAGAAATTTTATAAATGATGGCAACATTAAGCACCCATAAACGCCTGTTTGTTGTTGAAATGTTTTGAATGAAAGTTTTAAAAGAGCCGTTGCATAGACTTTAAAGAACTTATAAACAATTGCATTGATTGTATCATACATAATGACAAGAATTTGATATGTTCATTTTTTAATTTTTAAGTATGTATAGGTACATCATTCCAAAATTAAAAATTCTAATATTTCAATAACAATGATCAAGCAATCAATGCACTGTTACAATATCCAGATCAACAGCTAAATTCAATATAGTCATATACATGTAAATAAATAATTACCTCAATACATTGTATTACTAACAAATTTAGTTCTATATAATGTTGACTACCACTATCCTTTATTATAATCTGATTAGCATGCATAAGAAATTGTTCTAAATATGTTTGTACATGCTCTTCACTGAAATGTGAAATTTACACCTATATGTATATGTAAATAATTGATATAATCTGAGACAGTTGAGCCAAGAAAAGTAATACACATACTGAATTGAGAAATAAATAATCAATCTTGGGGTTATTTTTTCTAGAAAACGGCTTTAATGTTATGATGAAAAACAATGATGGGTTTTATCAAGTAGACCAAAATGATGTTTATATATGTTTTAAAAATACATGAACAATATTTAAAGATTTTATGATTTCTTAACGGTCTTCCCCCTGAAAGATACAATAAAAAAGTCAATACCTAGTATTCATCAATTGTTGTAATAGGAAAGATCTAAATACTGGATTAGGATCTATACCAGTATCAAACACTGTCAATTCTCTAGTATAACGTTTTTCTTGTTTTCTTGAAGTAAAGAAAATATATCCAAGTAACTTTTCAACCACTTCTTTAGATGGTGAAGTGTTGTCAGCAAAACATAATTGTGATACAACATCCATAAAGAATGTATTACAACGTTTCTGATAGTTGGTTAGTTTCTCTATGGCATCACTGAAATATAAGGAATAGTAAATGTAATGTATAATTCTTTACTTTGCTTATGTAGTTTGTCTTTAATTGTTCTACTTACGGTCCTGAAATACGGCAGAAAAAAACATACATTCTCAATAATAAATTAAATTTTATTTTATACAATACTTTAACATACGTACTATTCTATACATCATGTAAGGTAGACAATATATGAAGACAAACTTTAACCTCACAACGACAATATAAACACATTTTGATAAATGTGTTTAACCATTCCGAAGTATATGTATTGAGAACAGAACACATATTTATAAAAGTTAACATAAGACATTCGTCTAGGTAACAATGTTCTCATGAGGCATGATTTATTATACTCTGGTATAGGGCCACTAACCAGATTTTTAAAGAGAAGATTTCCAAACATTGATCAAAAGATTTAACCTATTTCAATACATAAATTTGTTTACCGTATATGTAATCAAATCAGAATGGTTATTGTAAAAACAAATGAATGCATCGTTTGCCATGTTTAGTGAAATTCTCTACTTGATTTTTGGTAGAAATGACATTTATAGAAATAGTGAATCCTAGTTACATCAGCTAACCTCAGCTGAGCTAAAGTATACATGAGTTAAAATTCCCAGATTACAAATTAAAATTGTATTTAGCACCACATTTTATCATATTCATGATAAAATATAACTTTATGGAAAGGAACAAGCTAATATCAGAACACTTACTTGTTTTTATTTTGTCTGACATATTTCCTGCCTTCCTGTAATGAATGTAGACATTTAGGACATTGTGTGTCTCCTAACATCAAGATTGTATTATAACATTGATCACACAGAGTATCATTACATGGTAATGTCACAGGTGGTGCCTCTAATACAATCTCACACGAACAACATTTTACTTCATTCCTAAAATATAAATATAAATTATCAGTGACTAAAAGTCAGGTAAACAATGGCAGTAAATAATAGTCTATTTTTGTAGACATTGTTGATACTGATTACTGATACTGTTGATACATTGTAGACTTTAAAATGTAATGAATGATATATTAGTCAAACAATTTGAAAAATGATAATATTTAATCTCGTCCTCTTCAATTATGTAGCTACCGTACTTACTGAGTTAATCTGACAGGTTCAACTAGATAAAGTATCTCATCGAAATATGTGATTCTAAACAATAGCTATATAGACAAATTATACTTTAACACAATATAACAAATACATGTATAATTGAAACTATACCCTATATACTGTTTCATCGCTTGTTTGTTACAACTTTTTAAAACAGTCTCCAAAGCATCTAGTGATTTCTTTTCTTTGAAATTTGCATCATCACGCATTAACTAAATAATAAGAAAAAAACACAATTAACATAAATTGCAATGTTATTTTTCATTACATCAAGTAAGGTATTATTTCTCAATGTCTTCACATGTATAATTAAGTGTAAACAAATATAATAAATGCTTTTAAAATTATACTTTCAATTATTTGAAAGCTGTGATTACACGATTTTAAACAATACAAAGTATAAGCTTACAAAAATGTAATTTGACCAAATTGTATCTCTGAGTGATGAAATAAGATTATCTGAAAATAGAATTGATAATGTTAAGGAGAATAGGGGTCAAATTTCAGTCACGTACCGACCAGACCAAGTTTACTGATGATAAACTCACCATTTGATTATATCAACAATATTCTAGGTATGAGAAACTTGAAACAAAACTACAAAATGATATGGTAAGGTATCTATACTCAGCAAAATAAAAAACTTTACATGGTGTTTAAGTGGGCATAATTTGAGTTTCCGTCGGAATATCTAAAAAAAATTAATGCATTTTATTCCTTGAAGACATTGCATCACTTTAGTTACATTTTTGTTGATATAACTTGTACGAACCATGAATACGACGTAAGAGTTTAACCTAGGGGTCAGAATGAAAAATACAGGAATTAAAGATGATGGTGAACAAAAGTTTGGATGTGTTGATTATTTTTATTTGAGTCCTTAATGTTGTTTAGAACACCTCAGTAACGTGTGTGCCCCCCCCCATATCTGGCAATACACGCTCTAACTCTCCGCCTCATGGAGCGTACGTAACGTCTAATTAGGACGTTAGGCAACGCCTGCCATTCCACCTGCAGTGCATTAGTGAGGTCGTTCACGCTGTTTATATGGTGGTTAGCCCTTACTCTTCGTCCAAGTTCATCCCAGATATGTTCAATGGGATTCATATCTGGAGAAAGAGCGGGCCATGGCAAGACGTTGACGTTGTTACGCGCCAGAAAATTGGTTGTCAAGCGGGCAGTATGTGACCTCGCATTGTCATGCTGGAAGGTTAGTCCAGGACCATGAGCCTGCATGAAAGGTACTAGAGTATTCGTGAGAATATGCACGTAACCTTGTGCATTCAGATTACCGGGGACTACCACAAGTTGTGTCCTTTGATCCCCCATAATGCCACCCCATACCAACACACTTCCCCCACCAAACCTGTCCCTTTCCCTGATGCAACATTGTGCGAATCTTTCATTTCTGCGACGATAAATTCGCACCCTTCCGTCGGCATGGCTAATTCTGAAGCGAGATTCGTCACTGAAAATAACTCTTCCCCACTGGTTACGTGTCCAGCGTTCGTGACGTTGTGCCCATGCCAACCTAGCGACCCTATGGCGGGGTCTCATTATCTGCCCAGTATAAGGCCTGCGGGCACGAATTGGAACATGAGATTGCCTTAGGCGGTTCCGTATGGTTTGGGCACTCACACCAAATTGACGAGCAGTAGCTGTAGCTGGCAAAAACATATTACGTAGATGATTTAAGCCGATGACGCGGTCGTCCCTACGTGACGTCAGACGTGGTGCACCGGGTCTCGGGCGGTCATGTACGGACCCAGTATTACCGAACCGGGTGCTAAGGTTATGAATGGTTTGCCGAGAGCAACCAAAGTGCTGCGCAACGTCCATAATCCTGGCACCCGCTTGGAGCATCCCAATAGCCTGATTTCTTTGATTTTCAGAGAGCCATGGCATTGCTTCTGAAAGTCGTAAGACTAAACAAAAGTGCTTTTTTTTTGGTTTTAAAAACAAGCAAACGTTTCTGTGAGAAAAGTTTTACTCCACATGACTTGAGATTGTCTGTGGCGTGGTCGGTGTAAGAAACCGGAAATGGCGGATTAAGTCGCTCGTGGAGCATATAACTGCACGAAATTTTCGGATTTGTGTAGTACATCAAAATGCCAATAAGATTAGATAGTTTTGTTTATTACACATAATGATTAAGCAACGAAATTCAGGTTTACACAATGTAAAGTTTCTATTTTTGCTGAGTATATTTCTTCATTAATGTAAACTGGTTTGTTTCAGAATTACTAAGTAAAGCAAAGCATTGTCATTGTTATAAATCCAATATCAGATTATTTACTATTGTTGAAGAGACAAAGAGATTTGATATCTAGATTCATCAGGATATGTTATACTCACAGTCCAAAGTGGCATGCAGTGTGTAATGGTGATAGAATCTTCCTTTTCCGAAGCACATATATGTTCTAAAAATAGCTTGACAACAAGAACTCTGTTCCATAGACCTCTGGTAAAAATAAAAAACAATCAGTAATCGATTTCTGTAAATATTTTTACTCTATTTAAGTCCAAAACGAATTTTTCACAAGTTAACTTTCAGACGACCAATGAATGTAGGGGAATCAAACACATAAATCGTGCTATATATAGCATAAAACATATTAAAGTAAATCATTCCAGAATACCAAATCTTATTATTTCAAAAATACCCAAACCAGAATTTGCCCAAACAAGAAACAAGTTGACAAATGAACAAACAGACACATAGGTTGACTGACAATAGCAAATACCCAGAGGCACCAACATAATGTGTTTGGGGTTTAATGGCAAGTAATACTGGTATATCACCAGATTAAAACCTTTAATCATATTAGATGGTACTCCTGTTGTTGGGCAAAACCCAGTTCATAATGCAAATAAACAAACAACTAAAACATTTTATATGGTTTCAGTAATTAAGTTACATTATCTTTTTAGTCATCAAGTATACACAACGCTTGGTAAAGCTTATTTATTTGACTTCGAAAAATGTACATGGTTATACATTAACTTCATATGCATCAATTTCATTATACAAGACAACTACTGAACAAATCTTTACTCGACAAGTTTTAAAATTAAAAGAATGAACAAGGACATTTAAAATTTCAAGCACAATAACTAATAGACCATGAATGATGATAGATCATCATGATAATAATTACCTAGCTCTATGTACTGACTGATTACTATGACAACTACTGAACAAATCTTTACTCGACAAGTTTTAAAATTAAAAGAATGAACAAGGACATTTAAAATTTCAAGCACAATAACCAATAGACCATGTATGATGATAGATCACTATGATAATAATTACCTAGCTCTATGTACTGACTGATTACTATGAGCACCATACAGTTTATATTTACCTAGCTCTATGTACAGACTGGTAACTATGAGCACCATAAAGTTTAGGTTCTTCATTATGAAGACTTATAACTTTCTCTATTACTGGTCTATATCTATGTACTTTATTTAACCAATGTGACCGTCCACTTTGATCATCTATTTCTTTATATTTTGGTTCAAGATTTTCAATTAACATACACAGAGCTGCAAATGTCTGAAAATATAATACTTGAAGTTTTAGCTAACATTTATATGAATAAGGAAATTGAACGATACACTGTTACATTGTATATGAGCTATCTACCTTCTCAAACAAACATTAACTGTTAACAATGTCGGTGTATATGTTCACAATACATCAATATACATACAGCAAATATACAGTAAGTGTACAAATTACTGCAGTGTTAGTACAACAAGATTATGCAACATAATTAAAAAAATTAATTGGGTTTAACGTTATTTTCAACAAATATTTAGGTCATATATATGACGGCTAGCTCTTCCTACTATATATTTCCTGGACATTTTTCTATAACCAGTACTAACTTACCCTACCACGAGGCCGAAAACTCACGAATAGGGTATGATCTACCGCGACCGGGCTCGAACCCGCGATCTCCGGGTTCAAAGTCAGATATGCTAACCACTACGCCACGGCCGCACTAATTAAATCTAAATGAGAAATTATCTTAAGGGACGAAATTATCACTTATAATATGTTTCTTTATTCTTATAATTTGACAATGTACGTTTATTGATTCATTGCAAGAATACTTGTATACATAGTTTGACAATATTATATCAACTTGTTATACATTCTTATGCAATATTCATTATTTTCTCATTTTCATAAATAAAATATGACTTTGATTTTCTTTTTATCAATATACGGAGTTAAATGCTGTGTCAACACAGTTTATGTTATTTTATGGCAGTCAGCACCTAATTTAGCTTTCCTGGACCATTGTCTATCTCTAGCCTACCACTAGGATGGCATACTCCATACATCTTATTAATGAAGACATGTTGTAGGGTATATCTGCCCTGAGTTGGATTCTAACACGTGTCCTCTTCAGGAATCTAGATTCGAAATCCTGACGGGCTACCGACTGTGCCACAGACCCTAGTTGTAGGCCTTGGTACTCTACAGAGATGTAACATGGGCCTTGGTACTGCACAGAAATGTAACATATGCTTTGGTACTCTACAGAGATGTAACATGGGCTAGGTACTCTACAGAGATATAACACAGACCTTGATACTCTACAGAGATGTAACACGTGCTTAGGTACTCTACAGAGATGTAACACAGACCTAGGTACTCTACAGAGATGTAACACGGGCCTTGATACTCTACAGAGATGTAACACGTGCCTTGGTACTCTACAGAGATGTAACACGTGCCTTGGTACTCTACAAAGATGTAACACAGACCTTGGTACTCTACAGAGATGTAAAACGTGCCTTGGTACTCTACAGAGATGTAACACGTGCCTTAGTACTCTACAGAGATGTAACACAGACCTTGGTACTCAACAGAGATGTAACACAGACCTAGGTACTCTACAGTGATGTAACACAGACCTTGGTACTCTACAGAGATGTAACACGTGCCTTGGTACTCTACAGATATGTAACACAGACCTTGGTACTCTACAGAGATGTAACACAGACCTTGGTACTTTACAGAGATGTAACACGTGCCTTGGTACTCTACAGAGATGTTACATGAGCTTTGGTACTCTACAGAGATGTAACATGAGCTTTGGTACTCTACATAGATGTAACATGGGCCTTGGTACTCTATAAAGATGTAATACGGGCCTTGGTAATTTACAGAGATGTAACAATGACAAATATTTAAAAATTCTACATGTTGTTGAAATATATTAAAGCTAATGTGTACAACATCATTATATTAGGCTCAAATGCACTTATCCACATTTAAAGATAATGTATGATTTAATCAATGCTACAAATAACTTATTTAAACTTACAAATTCTTGTTCTTTAAACATATCATGTTGAGGATTGTTGTGTTTTTTTGTCATTATGATTTCACTACATTCACGCCATACCCTGTTCATATCATGGAAATAAGTTAATCTTCTAGATAGGTATTCATAAGCTTTGTGTATATATATTAGACTATATATAAGTCCAGTATAAGTTGTATCATTCATCATCTGTTTAGCTTTGTATAGTACTGACTGACATACAAACTAAAATAATATATTATAACCACAATTATAGTTTATATTTATCAAAAGTATCCTAGACAAATAATTATACAATTAGAAGTCAATTCTGACCATGATAAATCAACTAATATATCAACAACAAATCAAACCAATCTGTGTAAACAGATATCCTGTAGAGCGCTGTAGTACAGGATCTCTAACGTTCGTTACGAGGGTCACGTCAATGTGACCTTTGTGTCCACAAAACAATGTGTAACTTTTATCTAAATGAAACACTATTAATAGCATCTTGATTTCGTATTTTTTATTTCTAGAACGAAATGTGCAAGCTTATTTCATGGAGGTAATATTTATTGGCTCTTATTGGACGGCTCTTTTCAAATTGCGCGACTCAGACAATAAAAACAAGTTACTAAATATAACGATTGCATCATTAATATTATAAAAGGTCACCTGAACCCTCATAATGAAACACCCAGATCTTTGATTAGCAAGTAGTCAAGCGGAGAATTTAAGATCGGGTTTTAATCGGATTGAAATTAAACTAAACTTTGTTGAATATAATATAACGAGACAATTAAAATGAATATACTCAATATATACAAAATATTAGAACAACTTGAAAAAATACAATGTAGAATGTACCGAATGATTTCATATGATGTTAGTTAGAAATGATATAATAAAGTATTATAACCTCATGTTCATGTATAGATGAAGCATTATAAACAGTATGTATAAAATCTTCAGTGTACTCTTTCAAGGCATCATCTAGAATAGAATCATCTGTATACTTCTGTAAAGTTTTACAAATACAATCACTTCTTAATACTCTCTCGACTTTTTCTATGTTTTCTTTTATTTCTTCACCATCACCTGTATGAATAATATGTATATGAAATATTCATAACATTGTTTGAACTTAAGCATCCAGGTTACCAAATACGTGTAACATAAGTAATCAAAAATATATAAGTAAAGTCTCTAAAATTAATATTTTAAAGAAAAAGTTAAAATCCCATTTGTATCTTAACAACAATGATCACTAAATTAATCACTTATCCTCACTTTTCATTAGTATTAATTTCATCATTTTCATATTTTATTTGTATTTATTTTTTGTTGGGTTTAACGCCGTAGCAGCACAATGTATAGGTCATGTAACGGCGGTCAGTCAACCTACTCACCCCTCCCGGGTCAACCTACTCACCACTCGATCAGTAGACTTGCGTGCTTCCAACTGAGCTAGCCGGGCGGTTTTCATATTTTATCAGCCAATTACATTTACATTTATGAATAATTATGCACGTGATTGTGATAGGCTTTTAAGCACATATTCAATATGAAAAGAGCGCTATACAAATGTGGAGTACAATAACAATAGCATAAATACACAAGTACTATATTCAGATAAACTAAAGTTACATAAATAAAGTGAAAGTAAGTTTTTAAATAATGGATCACCTTCAACATCTATAAGATGACTTGTAACTTTTGTCACTTTAATAATCTCAAATATTTTCTGTATTATTATCCATGAGAATGGAAATCTTGCAGCAAAGTAATGTCCCTCACATCCTGTTGTCTTGACAACAACCTCTTTTAAATCACTTTGTCTAGTTGGTGATTGTAAGTCTTCATACTGAAACAATTAACATTATTTAGGAACTAGAACCTGAACATAGTTACTTAATAAAGACTAATCTTTTCTAACACAGGAAGATGTATGTAAAATAAGCGCTTATCGTATGACCAAAAAACATGGTGGGTTTTTGGCTCATCTAAACCCACTGTGATAGTTATGTATTAAAAAATATTACTTGAAAATTTAAAGATGAATACTTCTAGATCTTGAAATTGCTGATTATGGATTATAAACAACAAATAAAAACTATAAACAGTATTTGTACTTTTGGTGTTGAATAGGTCAATCGACGACAAAATAAAAAATAGCATACGTTAGAAATCAGAAACTGGTCTATATTGAGATATGACTATAGGGAATGTTTCTCTAGTTTTGTTAAAATAACACGATGAAAACAAATCCTTGTATTAATCCTTCTATATATACATATATTATGCTTTCTTTATATTATGTAAAGAAGAATAACTTTAAAAAATAGTATACCTGTAACTGAATAGAATCTTTTGAATTCAGGAGGCCAAGCCATAATCTTTGTTTCCATGGCAATGTTTTACCATTAAGTATTCTAAGATTATCATTAGTATCAAGACAAGCAATTACTCCAGCCAATATAGGAGCAATCTTACTTTCTAATGTCTGTAAACAGGATCGTCTAAAAATAACAAATAAAAACAAACATTACACAAATATGACCGTGTATTGCTACTCCGGATAATGTCCTAAAAGTAACATTTTACCTCACAAACTTACAATAATGTAACTGTACACAGTCACTGGTATTTTATAGTACTTTCTATTACGTAAAATGAATATTTCTTTATGTAACCATTGTTATTATACTTTTGAAAACTAAAGTAAATGTACTTTAACTTATAAAACTTTCTGACAATAACCTTAGACTGTATTTTTCTATAGAAAATATACAAAAATTTAAAGTTGGAGTTTTGAATACATCAGTTTCAGAAATAAACATTCATTGTACAAGATATACATACCTGAATGTGCCAGCTTTATTTATACTTTCATTAGATGCAGCTTCATTAACTAACCAATGATGAGCCATATCAGCTGTAAGAGTCTTGGATTCTTTCTCTTGTAGAAGCTTGGCTATCAAACTGCACAGTCCACGTAAGAAATACGCTTGGTCTGGAATAATAAATTAATTAATTTACAATGCCTTCTTCTTTAACTATATTGCCTGATGACCTGAGAACTCAACTTTGTTGTTAATTATAAGTTTAGGTAACTACTATTTACGTAAGATTATGTACAAACCCACAGATATGAACATATATGAAATTATAAGTACAACATAATTGTGTTAGCCTTATTAAGTGTAGTATCAAAACGTTAGTCATAAACTTAAATGTAGACATAATACTTAATGAATTAATAAGAGTGTACAATATTTTTCATTATATTTATCAGAAATTCTCCATGTTTAAGTCAAATTATGAAACTAGAACTGATATCAAATAATATAGATAAGTTGAAACATTATCTTACCTCCTGTGTGTTCTTGATGTAATAATTTAAGTACCAATGCTACTCTATCTGTTTCTTTATTTGTATTCTCTTTCTTATCTTTAACCATACATAATGCAGCTTGTACACAATTTAATATTAAACTTTTAACATTAAGTCTTCTTGTATTCAGGCCAGTATGTCTGGTAGATTCACCAACAGTACTTAAATCTAACAGTACATCATCTAGTTGTAAGGGATCATTGTTATATTGAGATCTATCACTAACTTCTACATCATGTTTTACTCCTATATCTTCTGTGTCCATTTCTTTAAGTTCACTTGTACTACAATATAGTTATTACATGTTATATCAACTTACTTAAATTTCAAAGAATAATATAATTACAGATTGAAATCAATATGACCATAAAAATAATTGTCATAAAATTTGTGATAATCTATAAATATACTTAACATTTATTGATAATAAACTAGAACTATGTATGCTTAACATCATAAGACAGTCAAGTTAAATCAACTATAATACATAGTGCCTTACCAAGTGTGTGTTTAAAATATGTTACAGCTTTCACACGAAATCCAACAACTTTTCACAAAGAGGAGGTTGAATAAGTTGTTCTTAATTTTTATAAAATTAATATGTACTAACAGCTATACACGCACTAATATAGATATTTCACCATGCGTAAAACTGTTCATGCTTATGTATAAAAAGGTAAATTTATTGACCTTTATTATGTTTGGATAATAAATTTTGAACAAACACTAAATAATAAATAACAGACAGCGTCCCTTGGAAATAATGATGTTAGCAGGAAATGTGTCACCTTTATATAATCCAAACATATGATATTATGGACGTCAACCGGAGTCCGAGTTTGGATCATGATATGGTATTCGAATTCAATTTTGACATTCGGATATTCGTATCAAATATTTCAGTTGGTTTTAAGGATCTGTAACTTTAACTAACTTCGGTAAACTTTGGCACTCGGTATGATCTGTTTTTTCCGAATACCTTTCTTTGTCAAGTTTCGTATTCGCTATTTTTAGAAATTTTCACCACGTGATCTGGGTTTTTCCATGACGTCATAGTGTAACACATTTCTCGAATATGGCGGAACCAGAAGCTCTACTGCGTGATCGTGGAGGTCTTTATCTTAAAAATTGTGTTGATTCTGTGTGTACAGGTGTAAAATGCACTGTTTCATCTTGTGTTTGCGATCACAACCGGGAGAGTAAGCGACAAGAACTGTTTTATTGTCCAGTCGTCAGTCATAATAATCGACATACTACGGAAAAACAGAACATTAAAAAGATCGTCCTGTCGGAATGCCATGTTTTGATGTAAATACAAAACTGAGACAGATAAATACTTTTTAATTAGTTCTATCAACAATTTTAGTCTGTTTTAATGATTAAAAAAACTGTACACGTAAACAAATAAACCTTTAGATTGAGACATTGTCTAAAATAGCACAATGTAAAGCAGTGTTAAAGTGAGTCATACGTGTAGATAAACACCTCGGTGTTTAAAAGGATTGGGTTTATTTGTACTTTCTGTTTTCTTTGATTAATAGTCCCTCATGTCTCTCACGAGTTTTCTGGTCAGGTCACAGGTCACCAGTGACTAGTAAGAAAACAAGAGCTGTCAGAGGAGACAACATGCTCGACTAAGTAAGTATTTGTCACAGAAGACGTGGTTGGTGATAAGGAACACACATATTTTAAAATTTGAAAATATAACCTTAACAAATTTAAAGTAAAAAAATAAAGAAAATTTAAAGTTCATGGGAGACAATTTAAACAAAAAATATTTGGAGTTATGAACCTTGTCACATAAGATGTCGTTGATATTTTTAAAGTTTGAGGTCAAGACCTACAGTTGCAGTAAAAACAAATATTTTTTTAAGAAATTTCTAAGTTCAATGGGGGATAATTCTGATTTTTTTTATATATTTGGAGTTATGAACCATAAGGATCATACATTTAAAGTCGATACCTAAAGAAATAAAACAGTTGCTGTAAAAACAAACATTTTTAAAGAAGTTCAAGGGGGATAATTCAGACAAATGTATTTGGAGTAATGAACCTTGTCACATGAGATGTGGTTGATAATAAAAAAAACATACATTTAAAGTTTAAAGTCAATACCTAAAGAAATAAAACAGTTGCAGTAAAAACAAACATTTTTTAAAGAAAACTCTAAATCAAGGGTGGATGATTCAGGAACAAATGTATTTGGAGTTATGAACCTTGTCACATGAGATGAGGTTGATGATAAGGAACATTTACTTAAAGTTTGAGGTCTATACATAAAGAAATAAAACAGTTGCAGTAAAAACAAACAGTTTGTAAAGAAAACTCTAAGTTCAATAGGAGATAATTCTGAAAAAAAATGAATTTGAAGTTATGAACCTTGTCACATGAGATGTGGTTGATAATAAGGAACATATATTTAACGTTTGAAGTTGATACCTTAAGAAATAAAACTGTTATATTAAAAAAAAAAAAATTACTGTTCAAAAACTTAAATCAGAGATATGGACGCGGACGCCGACGCTAGGGCGAGTAGAACTTTACTTCGTAAAGTCGAGCTAAAATGAAACAAAAATACTTCGTTCACATGTACCTTGTTTATGAATAGTTATCTGTTGTACTTGTGTGAAGCTAAATTTACAATGATTTTATGTCTATCTGCTACAAACTTGTACATTAAAAATATAAGGCGGCAAAGTAGTCGAGATTGATTTTATATGCCTACCGTATCTAACTCAACCCAATGTCTTGTTTTCATCATTTTAGCTATGGCTGATAGTATCTGTGCAAACAACGTCCTGTTTACATTGAATGTTCTTTATCTGAAGGTCATGGTCAGACGAGCTGGGACTTCTATGGAGGCTGTGTTAGACCGTAAAGCAGCAGCTCAAGATACGTTTTGGTAAGAAATAAGGTATTGTTTACTTTAAAATGCGTTTACTCTGGCTCAATGACTGTATTAAAAATAATCAACTACGTGACATGTTCTCGTTATTTAAAATATCCATGCGCAATCAATTTTCTTTTCTATTTGTTGGGTTAGATGCTGTAGCAACACATTCCATAGGTCACATCAAGGTGGTCAGTTAAGCTATTCAGCATTCTTGGAAAGGCTAAATCTCGGGATTTAACTGTGAACCAAGCACATACTTCAGTCAGTGACTGACAACTGTCCAACATGATAAGAATTAGTGGTAGGAAAGAGAAATCCTCGGTAAGAATGCCCCGCTCGAGAATCAACCCCTTTTTCAGTAAACTTGCGTGCTACCAACCAAGCTAGCCGGGCGTTTTTTTTATTTTTGAAAATGTATTTCTGTTACTCTTTTGACTTAGTGATTTTGTGGAAGTGCCTTTGCAGCCAGTAATTGCGAGTTCAATCCATTCAATCCACATACAGATGTTGACCTGTGTAATTTCTAAGAGCATAACCAGTTACAAGACCCTGGAGTGGGTTATGAGGCATGTTAAAACTGACCATTGTTCTTACATTGCCAACTTTTTTGAAATATGATGAAACTCAAAAAAAACCTAACATGCTACCACAAGATATTTATTGCTTTTTATAAAAGATATTATAAACTGGTTTGGGGTGAAAAAAGTTTGTTTTAAGATGTTCTGAATGTGTTTTATTTTCAGGTTGTAGTAGTTACATTCCATATATCACTCATATTGCGACAAGTGAGGTCAGTGACGAAGAAATATATTTTCCTAGGAGCTCAGCAGACAACTAAGAGTGAGTGAAGTGGTGGAATAATGAGTGTACATAATTCTATAAATAGACAGTGAAGATATCACCTCAATACAAAGACGCACAACCCATGGCAGTATTCGGCAATATAGTAATCAGTAGTACATAGTACAGTTTATGAAGACAAAATCATAGTACCTTTTCTGTTTTTGAGATTATCATTATCTAATTATAAAACAAATGATACAGTAATCACCATTATTTGAAAGCTAAGGCACAAAATATGCCAACATTACTGGCTCCGGTGTCAAACTGTGTATTCAAAACGACAACAGCAGAAAACATAGCTGGGTCAGGTTAATGCCGACTCAACTTCCGCTGATATTTTCTAGGGACGGACAGAATGAACTTTTAGATGTGCTTAGAGATCAAAACTGTGATAGTCAACCAAGAATCACTAATACGAAAAAAAGTGTTTGACTCCGTTATTCCTAACCTGATGGAATGTTATACAAAAAACGTGAAAAATAGTAAATTTCAAATATTTCCCTGACACTAGCCATAATCAGTGAATAAAAGGTTTTCTTATGATAATGCAGAGGTTTACATACATTTTTCCATCTCCAATACCAATTTTATTTGTATATAGTAGTATTATCTGTTATTGACCATTTTGACGTTATTTTTCACTATAAAATCTCTTGCAGTTTCATTAGCGTAACTTCATACAAATTTTTATAAAAAAATTCAAAGCGGTAAAATTTCTTTAATATTTCATATTGTAGGCAGTTAATACTGCAAAAAAAATTAAAACTAGTTGCATGTGTCTAACTAATTTTAAACTTGAGATATTTGCTTTAAAACATACAGTAAATTTTTGAACACACTCAAAAACTGGGATTTTTGCTTGGGGGTACATGTATGCAAAGCTCTGTGTTTTTATAAGCATTTGTCCAAAATGTAATCTGATTGTTCTGGTTTATCATTACATGATTGTGTATCAGGAAATTTGGTTAAAATTTAGCAGAAATTTGAAAATCAAGGGTCACATTATAAAAATGAACATAACTTAAGTAACAATCGGTAAACTTCTTAAAAATCACTATTCAATGTCTTTAATAGTATAGATTCAAGAAACAATTAGGATTGTGGAAGGTCACCATTACAGTTCCAGAACCTTAAACTATAATAATATGTAAAAGAGTTTAAGTAAAACTATATCGACTTAAATATGATTTTTTTATTCATCCTATAGTTACCTGGTTGAAATTTCGTCATCAATTTCCATTGGTACTGTAACATTTATGGCACCACTTATTAAACCAGCCACAGATTTTCCCTGCATATCTCTTAAACTTGGCATATCCACATCTTCAGTGTATAAGTCATCAATATGAGCAGAATGCCAGAAACCACACTTAAATATAACAGTATAATGTCAACTTGTACGCTGTCTCAAACGCATCAATAACTACAGGATACAAGTAAACAAATTGCTGCGAAATGCATCAATGTGATTGTCACAGCAAACAAACAAAAACAGTTAAAAACAAAAAACAAAAGTATAAGTTTAAGGTAACTCAAAATAGCATTGTGTTGAATTTTAGCATAAAATACGTCTGTATATCCTGTCCTCCAGGGTTACACTTCATGGTTTAGACTACACGGGCTTTTGAAATCTCTTAAAACTTCTATAGTAAGTACACCCTTTATAAGGCTTCTTTTAGGTCAAATTCCTCCTTTCAGCCCCAAGATGTATGATGGTATTAGCATGAAATACGTTTGTACACCCGGTCGTTCAGGGTCATACTTCGCCATTTGGGCTATACAGGGTTTCTAACCAACTTTAAAACGATTAAAGTACATATATTGCATAGCTTATTTTAGGTCAGATCCCTCCTTTCAGCCCCGATATGGACTTGTTTGATGTTACTGATTCGTTTAGTATTAGCAAAATATACGTCTGTATGCCCGGTCTTCCAGGGTCACGCTTCACCGTTAGGGTTCTACATTGGTTTAAATCTAACTGCATTTTTTCGTATTTTAACAGTTCTATGTTTATATACAGATTTAAAGTCGTGCCTATTGAAATCTATGTAACTTTAAACGGATATGGGCTGTACAATGATTGCATGAAAAAGCCAATACATTGTCGGCATTAGAAATCGAAAGGATTTTTGTCACGTGACTTTTGCCTATTGCTACAAAAAACTACCCATCACAATATCACGGCGTTGAGACGCCGTGAAATCACAATGATACAATAACAAACAGTAAAAACATATATATTTAACTTTATTATTCCATCTTTTTTAAAATATCAAACTTTGAAATTTGGCTGTTTCCACAACAAGCAATCGTGAGACTGATTGAATGTTTTATGTTATTAGAACTCATGTATATGTAAACAATTTACTTACAAGTATTTTAATCTGATAGCTAATTAATATATGTAATGCCAGATAGTAAAGATGTGAAGAAAAAATTTCTTCAGGAAATAAACAAGAACTGTTTTATAATGACATGACCAGCCAGTTAAATATTTAAACATATAAAGTCATACCTGAAAACCAGTAAATGTGGCACCTCTAGGTAGTTGTACTATAAATACAACATGTATTGGTGCTTGTATTTCATCATGTAACTTCTCAAATTCATCCAAAATACAATATCTAGCACATGCTATCAAGTTAGCATTAATATCACCAGAATCACATTGTATTATCATTAGACTAGGTTCTCTATATGTACATCTAATATGTTGTCTAAAATATGCAAAAATTTACACTGTATACAATTTGAATCTAACAATCCATTCAGTACTCATATGCCTTAGTAAAACCACATGATATCATTCAAGATAATATAGAACAACCCAAAAATGTTAGGAATTCTTAGCAGCAACTCTATAGACCGAGTATCAGACAGGTGTTTCTTTCTTGAATCAGAATTTAATCCTCAACATTGAAAGTATTGTGTCTTGCAAATTTACATCAATTTATCATAGAAACATACATTTGTAAGACTTCTTGGTAAACATTTAAGTATCTTCTTGAATATCATTATTATCAAAAGGAATTCAAAACTTTACATTAAAACTGACTGAAAAGTATACATGTAGATTTTTTCAATACTTAATGATAGAATGCAGTAATTTTGAATACTTAGTACAACACTTCAATTGCATTGCTTCACTTCATCCAGGTGTAGATGCATACACTTATTGACGTAAGGTGATTAATTTGGTAGCGAAAATATGCTAGCTGCTAGTTAAATACTCTCTTGAGAGATTGATTGATAAAAAAACAGTAGTTTGATAACCAGGGATATAATCTGTATAGATGATGAATGTGTATAAAACTTAAGACTATAAATGCAATGACATTTTTACACTAAAGATAAAACTTACATAATCTTATTTGTAAATTGTTGTTCTGTATCAAATGATGATAAAGTTTCTAACAACAATATTTTGTCTGTTGGTATTTTAGTCACTTTAGAAATATCTTGTTTATGAACAGCAGCAATCAACTTGGAATGGGTAGTCAACTAAAAGAAATAAAAAAATCTTATAAAATTACTTGTAGTGCATATTTATCAAACTATTACACATACACATGTACAATTCTTTTAAAATAAACAAGTTTACTAGTCATGAAAAAGCTTATATGAGTAATGTACATTTTTAAAACGTCAGAGAAGATCACTTAATTCGAAGTATATTTTGGTTCCTACATATTTAGATTTTAATTTATAATCAAAACGAAAATTTAGATTTTAATTTATAATCAAAACGAAATATCACTGATTACATATACTTGATTGAATTACATTACATTATTTCATGTTGCAAATATGGACAAATTTTGGACAAAGATGATAATCAAAAGTTATGATTAAATGGTAAAATCTTGATCTACAGTATAATGACAGAAAATACATTCAAACCTGAGCAAATAAAGCTTTGCCCTTGTACTCATTATTTATCTTTGATTCTAGATATTGTATCAAACTTTCATGTGACTGTTGTTTATCGTAAATATCATTAAACAATTTTCCTTCATCCCTTGATAATTTACTGTTTTCTAGTTTCACCAATGATTCGGGAGTAGCACACCATAACAAACTACATTTAGCATCATGTAGAACCTAGAGATATATACAATATCAATCATATAAATTTATAATTGCTGATTACAACTACCTTCTTTACTGGATAGATTTCTCATAATTCAATCTATCATAATGTTAAGACAGATAAAACAGCTTGTCTTAACCACATAAAGTGACATTTCTAGTATTTTGTATATAATCTAATTAAAAGTTGCGACACTTGTAATCACATTCTTTTTACTTCATGTATTTCCGCCGTTATATGACATATACAATGGGTTGCTACGGCGTTAAACCCAACAAACAAACAAAGCAACAAACTTCATGTATTATAAATAATACTAGTTCCTTATATTATAGCATGTGTATTTGTTATTGCAAGATTCATCAACATGAAGAGAATCTACTTATATTCATAATGGTGACATAGTCACATTTAGTCAGTTTTTGTCTGATGAAATAACATATTCACCGAATGGCATACATCTACATAATACACATCTAAACTATGATAACTAGCAAGTTTTGTTACAGTTTTGTAGATATAATTGCAGACCTTTGAAAATAAGGACAGTAATAAACTTGTTAATAAAACAAATAAAACAAATATAAGGAGAAGACAGCAAGAAGAAAATAGACATGTCCAGTCACTAGTTCTTCAAACATAAAAAAATAAAAGATTTTACTACTTACTTTAGTACATTTTTCCTTGTTATCAGTAACATTATTATATTTGTCCCATACATTTAAAACTATCGCAGAACATGTGTCATCATGATAACCAATAAACACATCACCAATTTTTGTCTCAGAATTTGCTTTTCTCCTACAGTAAGTAGAATAATTATACTAAATTTCTACGGAGATGAAATAGCTATACCCTTTTCTACAAGACACTAAAATATCACTTGGATATAAGTCTTGTAAGTTTTTTAAACACATGGAACTTAAGGCTTCAATTTTAATTTAGTGCTTTATAGAGTGAACTTACAAAAACGTACAAAAGTCAA
Organism: Mactra quadrangularis; assembly: GCA_025267735.1. Classification (NCBI taxonomy): domain Eukaryota; kingdom Metazoa; phylum Mollusca; class Bivalvia; order Venerida; family Mactridae; genus Mactra; species Mactra quadrangularis. Next base: position 46,450,538 of record CM046309.1, read on the forward strand.
ATCTCATCTTCGAGTCATCATTTATCTAACCTGTTTTAGTTTAATTATATATGCACAGATATTCAGATCAATATCAACAAATATTGTAGGTATATAAACATTATACTAACCTTATATTGAAAGCTGGAGTCTGTGTAACAAAATTCTTAGCCCATACTTCAAGTTTTTCTACAACAATGTGTTGTTCCACTGTTAACATTGTATGTATGTTGAGAAAATGTTTCTCTAACCTATTTATTAATGGTATAGGAAACTTATCATAAACTGTCTGCTTCTCAGCTACTACAATCAACCTAAAATATATCACAAAATAACTGAATATACAAATAAACATATAAAACAAATAAAAATAAACAATAAAAACGAGGATGGGCGTAGAATGGAACATTATTATTAACAATAATATTAAAATTATTTGAATTATCTCATAAGAACATGCAACAAAATAAATATACTCAAACGAAAAAGAAACGCAGGGTAAACTTCAGTGGTGATTTAAGGTGAATTATAAAGATGATATTAAAATTGGAATATTGATTTATCAAGAACGATCTTTCGTGAACTAAATTTGGTAATTTTCGTTGGATTTTGACCATAACTTTTTGTGTTATTCCCGAGGGGAATGTGCCGCTATCCAAGTCATTCCACGCGCGCGACATGGAGGAGTAAGAGGCAAACCAATGCATGGACGTCTACAACGAAGACCCGCCTCACGTAATCGGTTCCTTACAGTTAGGGAGTGAATACGACGGTTATGATTGCCTTCTGTATTCTTAGCAGTTTCAGTGGCAGTAACGTAACGATTACGCAGGTGTGCGAGACGTATAGCCCTGTCCTGACGTCGTGTCGTGACGCGCGGACGCCCTGTCCGAGGTCAGTCGGCAAGCCTTCCAGTTTCCTTAAGTCGACGAACAAGTCGCACTATGGTCGAAACATTCACGCCAAACTGCATCGCCACCTGCTGTTGCGTTTGACCTTGCATTAGCAACGTAATGGCCTGACCCCGCTGAACGTCAGTAAGCCTTGCCATTAACGTAGAAAGTTAAAACAGAGTTTTAATACGGAAAACAGTGTATAAATGTCTAGAGTACGGGATGATATGAAAAGATGTGTTGAAGAAATTATCAAATTTATTCTGCACGAAATTTTTGCATTTCTCCGCTTGTATTACGTGACACTGAACGTTTTATGCTTCAGTAACTTTTCATTATGAGTTGAGTAAATAGATGCCTTGATAATAATCTGACCAATTTTCATCATCTTACACCAAGGCGATAAAAAGTTATTCCATATCATTTTACCCTGCGTTTCTTTTTCGTTTGGGTATATAATAAAATACATTAAATAAAACATTTGTAAGGGAAACAGAAATTTTACTTCTCCATAAACATCAATATTGTTAACTAGCAAGGAAATTATGCAGTAGCGTAGTCTCAATAAATAACACAGTTTATTTTTTACAAGTATTAAAGAGTATAAAGCAACATGTATATATATTGATTTATTATCTAACAAAGAATTATTCACATTATGATCATTTAAACTACATAATAAAGACACACACACTATAAATTACACACTCTGCACTCTCGCGGCTTAACAAAACAAAAAAATAAAGATGTAGCACATGTTAATCATTTTATAATTGTGTCTATTTAATAAAATGTATTATTTTACAAAAATTCTTAATGCTCTGGGGACAATTATGAGAGATAAAAATATTAAGTTAAACTTTCATATAATCTAAAATATGTGTGACAAAATCAGAGAGTCAAAGTTTTAACACAACACAACATATTTTAATATTACCTAAATTTCTTATGAACTGGACATTTGACTCTGTGTGTTCCTAAACCAAGATCAACATATCTTTCTCCACCAAAATATACATAGTATTGGTTTAGTGCATCATATAAACTTTCATATAAGTTCTCTAAGTTTAACAATACCACTGTATTACCAGTCTCCATACATACTTTGATCTTGTGTATATTTCGACAAACCTGTAAGTTTATACAATTACATATTGATATAATAACACTAAAATAGAAATTTGATATCTAAACGGAAATCAATTAAAGATTTTAATAATATTTATTAAGTCTGCATTGTAACCTTAAATCTACACCTTTGCGCATTATTCAACAAGAAACCTAAGAAAATTGCTCAATATTGAAAGTTTGTTGTCTTCAAAATGATAACAACGTAAGAAGAGATAGGTGTACATACCTGAGTGTATTCCTGGTCATTTCTAAAACTACTTCCAAATATAGTAATAGGTCTTATATTACCTTTCCTAGATAATATTTTCTGTTGTATAATACTTAGATCTCCATAATTTTCTGTTAGCAACAAAAGGTAACGGCTTTCGCTGGAATATGAATAATCAACTTTAATAAATGTTGTGACATACCAATTATTTAACCCAAAATATTGAAATTAGAAAAACTGACCTGACCATGATATCTAGGAATTATTTATATGTCTAATGGGGATGTATTTGACAATACGATTTTATAAAGGATACCAATAGAACCATATTAATACTGATATAAATGCAACTACTTAAATACTCTGAATAAAATGTTTAAACAATGATGCTAATTTTCAATAAAACTCACTTTTTCATTTGATTAGTATCAAACAGACAAGCCTGTATAAGTCCAGATGGGGAACAGTCAGGATCTGTACGTCTTGGCTAAATAAAAGAAAATGTTGTACAGTACATGTTTTTTCTGAGCATGAAATATATTACAAGTTGATCAACTTTAAAGTAGAAACAATTTCTATAATTAAAGGATAGATGTTCTGTATAGTTTATGTTTCTTACTACACAAATGTACAATTTTCTATGCCAGCCATTCACAAAACAAATGTTATATATTGACAGTAGGATACTATATAATATAACCATTTCTAAAAGACAGACAGTAAAATGGATGATTTCTAGTCCTATCGTGATAAGGTAGATGTATTATTCATCAATGACAATTTACATATATATATATATATACTTACATGGTCCTCAATTTTGATTTTAGTTGCTAAATGTGTCTTAAAGCTTTCTACAGGATTCACTTGGTCTAAACCACCAAAGTTTCTTTTAATAGAATGTAACATTTCATGCCATGTTGGTTTATACTTTGATTTCTCAACAAAACTGTAAACCATTTTTACTAAACTGAAATTATAAAAACAATGAAATGGAATAAATGTATGTTTTATATACTTTCAGAATATATGACCAACGGAAAAGTTACCATACAGAAAAACAAAATAATCTTACGCAATATAAATCGTGACAAAATCGTTAATTGAGAAAAAGACACACTGTGAAATGATATACGGTACATCTGTATGTATATTATAATATAGCTTTCTACAGGATTCACTTGGTCTAAACCACCAAAGTTTCTTTTAATAGAATGTAACATTTCATGCCATGTTGGTTTAGACTTTGATTTCTCAACAAAACTGTATACCATTTTTACTAAACTATAAACAACATAAACCAATGAAATTTAATAAACCTAGTATGATTTATATTCTTACACAATATCAGACACATTGGAAAGTTACCAAACAGAAAACATTATCATCTAACACACTTTAAAGCATGCCAAAATAAGTCAATTGAGAAATAGACACACTGTGGTATGATATATATGTGTATGTTTATGTAAATATGGAACATTATAATGAATCTAATAACATCAAATAGTACAATATACATGTTTACTTTTATTTTTGTCTTAAGATTAAATGTGTCTACTCAATATGAAGTACATTATCTTACTTAACTCACTAACTAAATGATAACTCTTAATTTACCTGTAAAAATCTCTCAATCCGTAGAATTCTCTCATTTCTTTAGAAGCTTTCTTGAATATTTCAAGATAAGATTTAGCCATTGGTTCAATTAAAGGTGATATCCAATCACTGACTTTATCCTTTGTCTGACATATTCCACTAAAGTAGAGAAATGTAAATAGCTACATAACGCGGTTTCACATTGTACAGTTTCAAATATAATTGTACAAATATTTTGATGTTAATTATGGAAACAACACCTAGGCAAAATGTGACTCAAGACTTACAATGACTCAATCACTAAAACGATGATCAGCTGGGTATTTGCCAAAAGCCTTTGGATAATCCCTCAACAAGTACACTACTTGCAAGTTAGGAATCCAGGCAAAAACGGCAATGGTATGTTCTAAATACCTCATAATCATTGTAGACATTGTACTTTTCCTGGTGATTGTTGCACCTATATTGGGATCAGACGTGGAAAGAAAGCAATGATGTGAAAGATTAACTTCAAAGGTACAAATAAGACGGTCTAGAATGAGTCTTGAAGACGCCCTGTCTAAGAAATTATTACAATAGGTTGCTGTGAAACATATGTTAAAAATTCCGATAAGACATACTAAAATCCTACAATCATGCAATAAATATACATAATAGAACTACGTTGATTTTTCACCAGTAGTCATGAGGAATAAAATATAGTTCAAACAACATACTTGGCACTATTTATAAGTTCTTCAAGATCTGGAACCTCTCTCTGTACAAGAATTCCTCTGTTCATTTTAGCTGGATCTAAAGCCCAGTTAGATATTCCAATAAATGCTACCTAAAACATAAAATATTTATATGATATTTATTCATAAAAACTAAACATAAATGGAAATAAAGACAGAACTAAATAATGCTATATGGCAAAACATAAAAAAAACTTTCAAGTAAGCAACCAATCCAGTTAAACATAAAATATCAATTCAGAATTTTATTTTATAACATTGATTGTCTACTTGTGGAAGACTTTCATCATAACAAAACAAATTAGGATTAGGTACCAAATACAAGACATAACATGTTTGTTACATGCTTGAGAGATTTCATACCTCTATTATTAGTAAAATCAAATTTTGAATGATTATAAACTATAGAAGGTCCCTTAAACAAAGTATTCTAAGTTGGAAGTTATAAAGTACTAGGACACTATATAAGTATGTTCATGATCATCCTGATTCCTTGAATTATCATATAAACCCAGTAGTACATGTACATTATAATAGTATATACTGTTCTTGGTCTACTGTTGACAAATTCATCTACATCTATCTTATGGAAACAAAATCTACAAAGAACATCAATAATATTTCCAAATTTATAAAAGAACTATTATTCATGAGAAATTGTTCTTTAAACATGTATTTACTGTATTTTTACAATGTATTGTTGTATTACACTGTATTTAACAGTTTAACATGTTTAATATCTATTTTTTATATATCTATTTCTTATAAATGTGTGGTCTTTGTCATGAATATTGTGAATGACCAAACGCATAGGTATTGCCGTTTTATGCCAAATAAAGATGAAATATTATATAAGTACACCACTTACTTTCTTGTGTTTTTCAGGTTTTTCGTCACCCTGGCAACCATCTTCTAATAGTGGATGTAATGTCTAAAAACAAGAGAAACAATTTGATTGTAATATTGTAGATACTAAAGTACGTTTAAGTCATATAAGGGCAATTTATGATGAAATATGTTAAAAATATTTATGGCTACAAACATCAAGTCCCTCTCTGTTAGCAAAATAAGAAGTTATTTAATAAACCAATTGATTGTGAAATCAAGTGATGTTTAAACTTATAAACCTATTGAACAAATAATTATGTAAGTTTATATGTATATAAACATTTATTCAACTACTCCTATTTCAAGCATAAACAACTCTAAAATTCCTCTAACAAGAATCAAAAATTGCAAATATGTGAATACAGCCATGATATGATCATCTAAGTGATAATACAAACTGATAAAATGATAACTCATTGATTTCTAGAGCAGATCTCTTTATATTACTTGTGTGGTACTCATTAATGTGAACAAACCCATCTGTGACTTAAATAAATGATTATTAGACATTAAAGTGATAATAAAGAATAAAGTAATAATAAACACGACAAACCTTGAGAGGCATTCTAGGACTGTCTTCAGCTAGACCAACCTCATCTAATACAACAATAGAAACAAATGTATCTAAATCTTTATCTTTCTGAAACTGTGCACATTGTTTAAATGTTCTAACTATTCCATCAGGTGTTGACAATGGACTACATTGAAATGATACCATCTGAGCCTTGAGTACAGAAACATATACTTTAGTATTAACATATATTCAGTAATATAGTATGCCATGGCAACCTGAAATTGGCTTTTGGGAATTCTAAAAATTAAATTTTTAATCTATAAATGAGATTTTACCATTATTAACATTTGCCTGATGGAAAGATGACTTTTAAATGAAAAGGTTTAGTATGTGCCGATCATGCATGATGACCAACGGAAACAGGCAATACCAACAGCTCTTAGAGAGCATAGCTGATATCAAAGAGATTCAGGTAACAATGAACTGAATACAAGAAATATTGTAATAACAACCTACCTGTTTTAATTCTTTAAACAAGTCTTCTTTAGCAGCATTACCTTGCATGGCATCAGATACAATTGTTTTAGCTAAAGATTTAGAACTTCCTGGTTTCCCAACAAGAAACAATGGGATACGTAGTTCAATACATACAACCATCATAAATACATTCTCTTTAAGAGCCATGTTTCTAGCTATGTTCTTTTCTAAATGTACATGATCCAAAAATACTTCTTGACAACTGAAACAAATTCATAAAAAAACCATAACAATCTCTTTAAAAACAAAACATTTTTTTCTTGAAATTATACTTCATATATATACTATACTTTAGAATTAATATCTAGAAAAGTAGATCTAATATAGCAAAGACAAAAATGTTAATCAATTTCAAGCAATTACTTGTCATAAGTTTTAGTGCAAGAAATATAATCATTGGACATAGCTAATTCACAGGATCATAACTAAACAAATATCTGTCTAAAGATAGGTGTATAAATATTACTAAGATAAACTTACGACTCTATTTCATTCCTCATTTGTTCTGCTCCACCAGGCAAACTACAGGGTTCACGAAAATAACGTGCAATATGTCGACGATATCGAGGTCTAGTTTTCAGACATGCATGATAACATACACCAAGGGCAAGGATTAATGATCTAGTAACATCATCAACTCTATTTGCATCCTGAAACTAACATTAAAGAGGAAGATTGTTTTGCAAATAAAAAAAAAGAACTTTAAGAAGATAAATAAAGGACTAACTGAGTATTAAGTACCTATTGTATTTTTTTAATTTTTTATTATTAAGTAGAGTAGGACTCAATGGTCTTTATTATATCATGACTAATGGAACTTCTTCAACATAATAAACTTAAAAATGATGTTTAATTCTTTCTCACAGTCATATTAAAACAATAAGGGCAGTGTTTATTATTATAACACAAATTGTTCTTTGTAATAAACCAAAAATTATCTTTAAAAACAGTAATTTGTTCGTAGAGTCATCCAAAAAAGAATGTTTCATATTTGGTGTTCAGTTGCGCAAAGCAGATTATGATAAGTTACCCTAACCCTCTGTAGGAAACATAAACCCAACCCTTTTTAAAACAGATATAACATTTAAAAAACAATTCAAGATTTTGATATGTTCTCTAAATTAAGACTTTCATACCTCCTGTCTTTCATCATCTTCAAACTGTTCCTCATCATTCAATGCAACATCGTAATCATGATCAGTGTTGTTATAAAGTTTATTATCTATGAGCCTATATAATGTACCATTAGTTTCACTTTGTTGATAAAACCAACTCATTACAGTTAATACACGGTCCACATCTCTTAATGATACAAAACTACATTCATCCTGGAAACAAACAATATGTATGTTATATTAATATAACAAGATGTAACTACACTCATTCTGGTAATAAACAATATGTATGTTATATTAATATAACAAGATGATCTAGTCATGTAACTACACGCATCCTGGTAATAAACAATATGTATGTTATATTTATATAACAAGATGATCTAGACATGTAACTACACTCCTCATGGTAACAAACAATATGTATGTTATATTTATATAACAAGATGATCTATACATGATTCTACACTCATCCTGGTAACAAACAATATGTACGTTATATTTTTATAACAAGATGATCTAGACATGTATCTACACTCATCCTGGTAATAAACAATATGCATGCTATATGTATATAACAAGATGATCTACTCAAACAATATGTGTGTTGTATTTATATAACAAGGTGATCTAGACATGTATCTAATAGACACAACAAACATAGTACATACAAGTCATTCACATACATTTTGATCAAATATTAGCTTATAGTTGACTGTATGAGTATATTATGTTCTCTAACTTACATAGACAAACAGTTAAACCATTAGATGTCATCTACAACAAATAGACATGTTTTCTAATCATTGTACTAGCTTACAACAATGGTACAAAATGCTTAAACTACAATACTTAATCCTCTTCCACTTACAACTCTTACTCATAAAACATATAATATATAGTGCTTGCTGCTATAATGATCTGCATGGACAATAACTTTCATATCCTAATTTCATAGACTGAAGTTGTTCACAGACTGTCAGAGGGACAACTCTATAATGTGACCAGTTTCTAGATGGCTATATAGAATAGTTCTAGTTTAGTTTTACATTTGTAGTGGGATATAGAAGTAAACATGTACGGAAAGGAGGTCCGCTGCATACAATATACTACTGAGCTAAGACAACGGTCAAACTTGATATATGAAATAGTACTGAGTGAATGATACAAAACCTTTTGCATTCTCATATAAGCTTGTGAAGCTGTTAATATAGCACTGACTACTTCAATTAGTCCAGGTACATCTGGTAACATATCTTCACGAATCTGTTAGAAAATATACAAATACCTATCAAGTATATAAAAGATGGATAAGGAACTTCACTGTCATTAAGAGCCTATATCAAGACTAACACATTCCATGAGCATCAACAAATTACTGTTATTTGGTACAAAATTATTTCAAAAAAACCTAATGAAAAAACAAACTTTTTATTAATGCTTTTGCTCCAATATGTTTTAGGTATTAATTGTATGTCATAGTGAAAGATCAAAACCAAAAGTAGAAATTGGTAGCCAATACATAAAAATATAATTTTGATCACAGTATGTTTAGACGATGTCAAGTTATAATAAAACACCCTCCAAATTATATAATTAAGCTCTATAGGATTTTTTATCATATCTATTCAACACATCCAAAAACAAAATAACTAACCATAAATCATTGTACAAATCGTATCAAAAATGAAAACTTACATATCTTCGAACCATTTGTCTAATATAAAGGTCTTCAACTTGAGTGTTAAGTTGACCAAAATCCCAGACCAGTGGTAATAAACTCTGTGGTAATGGTTGTACACGGTATACAAGACGTCTCATTGGTACACGACCTAATTTATCTGTAGTTTCATCTGCATCTACATGATATCCTAAACCTGCTTGTTCCAACTTCTTTATTAATTCATCTGAATGTCTGAATAAAAGAAAAACAATTATGTAAGTTTTCAAATGAGCATTATAATAAAGATAAATTATTTAATTACTCTTCAAATTCAAATTAACCTACTGGTACTCATAATGACCAGAATATAAGTTTTCAAATTCCAATCTAAAATGTCTTAATGAGATAAAATATAAAAACGTTTAAAACATACACATCAAAATTCATTGAATTGCTATGCATAAACTTAAAACCAAGTACATAAACTATCATGATACCTTATTTAATAAAAAGTAAAGAAAAGTATACAACTTATCAACAGTAAATCAATGTACATACTTCCTGTAAGGATTACATGCAGCTACAATCTTCAAGTTTTCACAAAGTTTCAGTCTTTGTCCTCCCATACTTTTATCACACATTATTTCTTTTATAAGACCTATAGCTTCAGTTGTATTAGCTTCATCAAAGAATAATACAGTGTATAGATGTTCACCAAACTCTGCTCTATTTCTTATAGATATTTCTTCAGCTTCTCTTACTTTACGTACAATATCATCATGTGTAGTACCACCGTGTACCTATCATATAAACACACCAAGTCTTTATACAAATATATATTATTGTCTACATAGTTTCATACTCCAATACTTACATTTGTAATGTGTAGCATTGTGGAAGACACTATAAAATATTTTAGAAATATATATATTTAACAACAAAGTCTTAAGTAAAATTCTATGAATAAGAAGACCTGGATTTCACCAAAACATAGCTGATTATGATGGTTTTTGTAACATTACAATCAAACATGCTACATGTAATACAATAGTACTTGGTGAAAACTGGCCAACACAATAAGTCTTATCAAAAAGAGAAGAAGTGTCAAAACCATAACCAGTGCACCTTTTCTAAATAAATCTTACAAAAAAAGTCATAATTTTGCAGTTCAAAGTCAGGAGGATAATAAACATAACTACGACATGATATTCAAGAGGTATACAATATTCTACATGATTCAATAATATTTTAAATTGATTGGCCAAAAAATGACCGTGTTATAAATGTTTCTTGTTTTTGACTTACACTGATTCTTATCCTGAGATATTTGTGAAAAACGCCAAATCAAGAAGCACTTAGATTTGTAGACATTTAACTATTGGCTGATATAAGCTATAAAACTGATGTAGTTTATCTTGAACAAGCGATGGATACCAAAATAAAGCATAGTATTACACAATCAAAGTAACTAATAATAAAACATATCAGTGTACTATATTACCTTCATTAAGATCATATTTGTTACACCAACCATACCAGGTGGAACTTGTAAAGCACACATAAATTTTATCAGACGAGTTTTACCACATCCAGTTTCTCCCATAATTATCACTGGTATATCACATCTATAATAAATAAAACAGAATCATTTCTTCCTTATGGTAAAACATGAATTATAGACAAAAATATAAAACTGTTACCACAATAAAAATACGCGTTTGACCTCTAACAGCGACGATGACATCATTTTGTATTTAAATATACATTAGCTTTAATGATATTATGATGCTAATTTACATCAACAATATTGATAATACCAGAGAATATACATACATTTACAACAAAAACATCAACATTTATTTATCCTCATATTGTTGTAAGATACCTTAAAAACAAAGTTTGCTATCTATAGACTATTGTGACATAAAAATACAATCAACTTCATGTAAGATCCAGCCCTTTATCTGAACTTTTAACATTCAGCTATATGGACAAGATTCCAGCAACAACTAAACAAGAATAATTAAATATTTGAATTAACTCAATGTACCAACAAGTTAAGTAAATAAAAATATTCAGTATTAAATTAAAAAGTAAAGGATTGAGTTAAAACTTCATTTGGAATGTTTTGTAAAATCACACTGAACTGTTATACCAACCTAAATCTCATATATATAGCAAGAATCTTCTTCACATTATCAGTAGTTAGTTCGTATGTATCATCAGGATCATAAGGCATATCTATACCCATAACATTACACAGCTTCAGAATCTTCTCATGTCTGTAGGTATAAAGACAGAAAAAATATTGATATCAAGTTTACAATATAATCTCTTCAAACGGCACCCCTAACGAGCGACAACCTCTTAAGAGCGTTATATTAGAATTCCTCCCGTCGATTTTGCTCTATGTTTTACCTCTGAAGAATGGCACCATCGCATAGCGGTTAACGACCTTTGAGATTCATTCCCTTTATTCCAAGTGACATAAGTCATGACACCAACGTACAAATTAAGATGAAAAGTGCTTTCAACTTTGTTTAGTAGGTTGACGTCATCAAAAATCAGTCCGAAACACGCTTAGCTAGTTGTCGATAGTAACAGAAAAGTTGATTGTCATTGTACTTATTATTGTTAGATCTGATGGAAGAATCTCTGCTTAAAGCGAATTTGATGCTTAAGAGCCGAAAACTGACATTTGATGGAGAATAACCCTTTTTAAATTATTAAACATCATTATTACTGAAGGATCATTTGTAAACATGTATAGCAGTTTGGCTTCAGTATTTCATTTTAAGCTTGCAGATTTAAACTCCATTTTCATTAGAAAATAAATAAAGGTTGATCATATGTAAAACATTATATAGTATATATATTTTTAACGTCGTATTCAACACATATTTAGGTCATATATACGACGGCCAGCTCTTCTTAATATAGTTTTCCAGGACACTTTACTATCACCAGTCTTAACTTACCCTACCACGAGGCCGAAACTCATGTATAGGTTATGACCTACCGCGACCGGGCTCGAACCCGCGATCTCCGGATTCGAAGTAAGACATGCTAACCACTACGCCGCCACGACCGCGGCTGATAGTATATAAAAACTGTCATGCTAAAACAAACCTTGGTAGAGCATTAAAGTTTTCCTGTAAAGGTGCATGATTTCTAACTAAGCCATCATAAAGATTTTGAGCCATGATTCCTTTCTCTAGTAAAGTACCAGTTTGTTGATCAATAAGATTTCCTGTAGTACGTTGAATATTAAATCCAAGGAATGTAAATGTAAATCTGTCTGAGTTGAAGAATAGATATGGATGGGGACTAAAAGAAAAAGAAAGAAAAATCTCACAACATATAACTAAGAAAAACAATAGCTCCGCTGGGCGGGGCATTATACGCCCGTGTGCAGTCCATGCTGTGTTCTTTCTTACATGAAGTCCCTGTGACCTTGACCAATGACCCCAGGACCTCAGAATAGGTCACATCCTAAACTGGAGGGCTATCCAAAACAATGAGAACCTAGGTACAGCCTGCGGTTAAGTTATCACAGGCACAAAGTTTTCCCATATGAACTTCCAATGACCTTGACCCTGGGGCCTCGGAACCAAACGTTCACACCCTTGACCCAAAGAGTATCAATACATAAAATTTTGTGAACCTAGATAAAGCGGTTGTTGAGTTATTCTCTGGACAAGGTTTTTTCTTATGATGTCCTTGCGATCTTGACCTTTAACCCAGAGGCCTCAAAACCAAAAGGGCATATGCTAGACATTTTTGCTATCCTTACATAAAATTTGGTGACCCTAGGTACAGTCATTATTAAGCTATTGTCCAGACAATGTTTTAATATAAATTTAGTCTCAGTGACTTTGACCATTGACCCTGGGGTCTCAAAATCAAAAAGAAACATCCTCTACCAAAGGGCTATCAATACATAAAATTTGGAGAACCTAGAAAAAGGGGTTGTTAAGTTATCATCCGGACAAGGTTTTTCCATATGATGTCCATGTGACCTTGACCTTTGACCCTGAAGCTTCAAAACTAAAAAAGCACATCCTAGACACATGGACTATTATCACATAAAACTTGGTGAACATAGGTACAGTGGTTGTTGAGTTATTGTCCGAACAAGATTTTTCCATATGATGTCCCTGTGACCTTGACCTATGACCCTGGGACCCAAAAACCTATAGGACACATTCTTTACACATGGTCTACTCTCACATTAAATTTGGTGAACCTAGGTACAGTGGTTGTTGAGTTATCGCCTGGACAAGGTTTTTCCATATGATGCCCCTGTGACCTTGACCTTTGACCCAGGGGCCCAAAAAACCAATAGAGAACTTTCTTGACACACAGGCTATCTACACATAAAATTTGGTGAAATTAGGTACAGTAATTCTTGAGTTATTGTTCGGACAAAGTTTTAATATTTTAAGTCCCATTGACCTTGACCCTGGGTCTCAAAATCAATAGGGAAGCTCCTCTACCCAAGGGCTATCCACACATAAAATTTGAGGAACGTAGGTACATCCTTTCTTGAGTTATCATCCGGACAAGCAATTGTCCACGGACGGACAGACGGACCGACGTCCGGACGGACGGACAGACGGACGGACAGATGAACAACATCATAACAAAATACGACCATTTTTTCAAAACGGACGTATAAAAATCAATCAACAATTATAACAACTTCTCATACAATGACTATGAAATACATACGCAATTCTTTAAATTCTGTTTTACCATGTCATTTAACATGTTTAAACATACTATAACAATTTAACTTGATACATTGTAACTTTTCTAGATAATGTAAGACACAGGTTAAAACAGTTATAAACATCAAATACTTGAAATGTAAATAATACAAGAACTGTACAATATAATGTATTGCCTTATCACCAAAAGAAGTTTCCCAACTATTTTCAAACTTCATGATATGGAATCATAGTTGACGAGTTTAAAGACAAATTATAATCAATACATACTTAGCTTTGAATCATTTATACAAATGACATACCATGCAAATGTCATAATATATATTATATATGTTGTCATACAACACATACGACAATAATTTAAGTATTACACATGATGCGTTGTAGAGAGCCAGACAACTGGTTCCATGGACAACTGGTCCCATGCACTTTTTGACAGGAGTTGACAATTAGTCCCATCTAGTTTTTCCAGACTGGACAACTGGTCAGAGGAAGTTTGTTTGTTTGTTTGGGTTTTACGCAATCTCCGTAAACAGATATCCTTTAGAGCTTTGTCGTACAGGATCTCTACTGTCTCCGTGGAAGGTAACATCGACATTAACTTTGAGTCGACCAATCAATGCGTAGCTTTCATCTAGACAAAAACACTATTAATCACATTTTGATTTCTATTTTTAGACCAAGTTTTGCATGCTCATTTAACAGCGGTATTATTCACAGTCTGCGATTGGGCGGCTCATTTCAAATTGCATGACGTTGACGATGTAAACAAGTTACGTATCATAACAACTTTGTCATGAATATTATGATGGGAAAGGTCGCCAGAACGTGACCTTCGTTTGAAAAAGGCCAGATCTAAATTAGCGAGTATGCGAGCGGAAAATTTTAGATCGGGTTTTAAACAGATTGAGTTTTACGGTTCACCAACACAAAAAGGGTCACATCGCACGTCACAAGAAGTAATGTGATTATATCAAACCTTCTTTCCCATGTCCTCCTCATCTGATAAGCTTGCAATATATCGTCATCATCATCACCATCATTGGCATCATCAGTATCCATACGATCAACATGTAATATAGATCTAATAGTGTCATGTTTTATACCAAGTGATTCTTCACTCATCTCTAGTGATCTTGTTGAGAAATCCTGTAATGAAATATACAATATAATATGATCAATTGTTGTGAAGAAGTTTGGAATGATGCATGTACTCAAAACTAGTACTATTTGCGCTGAAATACCCCACAGGCAATCAAATGAATTCTAATGTAAATTAATTAACATCATAGAATTATCCTAAAACTTAAATAAAAAATTTAAAGTGAAACTGTACTGCTTGAGAAAAATGAACTAAGAAAGAGTTCATCTTGGTCATTAAGCCATAATTTAAGTCTAAATATATCGAATAAATCATCATAATTTTTTACCTCAGTGGTCATAATGATGAATTAATACACTATTAATACACTATGGTAAGTGTAGTACTCATGAATTATTCACATAATTGTCAAACAATGAAATTATTTAATTCATCTTAAGTATTTTTTTCACAAGTTGTACAACAAATAGAAATATGGTCGACGTCAAAGTTGGTAGTTTTTGAATTGGGTTTCCTAAGGAGGTATGAGTTTGATTCCCATCCCGGGGGGTTACATCATTCTATGAAAATTTGACAACAATGTCAATTATCCTCAATTAATAAGGTATATGGAGAAATTGCCGACTTGTGGAAGGATTATGGAAGGAGTACTGGTTACAGAGAAGGGTCAAAGAAAGCTATGTTAGGTGTGCTGGTCTTTATAAAATGACATTAATTTGTGTTGACGCAGCAGTAAACCAAGTAAAACAAATATAAATACCCTTGACATTTGAATGAGAAATCTAAGAACAAATTTGGCAAATCCTGGAAGATCCTCTGCTGCTGCATCACCAACAAAAGTATTACGTTCAAAATCTACAAGTTGTGTATTTAAAAACCGTACAAAATGATGAAGTTCAGCCCATGATGGGTTATCTAATCCACAATGTCTGGAAAAACAAGACAAAAATAAATCATTAAATAATGTTTGTACATGAAATCAGACCCCCAAACATTGCTTGCCAAGTTGACATTGATGTTTAAAGACAAGCTGTCAAGTAAATATTTCTCTCAAATAAAAATGTATATCAAAACATGTCTATAAATGACAAAGATATATTCTACTGTTACAATATCTGATTCTTCGGTCTCAAATTATGCCTATATATTGTAGTGAATAAATCAGACTAACATGGCGAACACTCATCATAAAATAGTTGAAATCAAATAGTTGTTAACTAATTGTATATAAAAAAAGATTAATTACCTTAACAATATATTTAGACAAGTTTGTTGATCAAGTTCTGGATTATGTGGATTTACATCAGTCAGTTGTCTCCCTTGTTGCAAACGATAGAGATATTGAAATGGTCTTTGAAACACAGAACTTCTAAAAAGTTTTTGATCAAATAATTGATCCGTGTTTTTGTAACCTGAAAAATATGAAGTTATAATAAAAACAGATACAATGTAATATTAAGTATCATATAAAACACACAGAGACTATAGCTACACTGATAGTGTATTCAAACACCAACACCAACATGTAATATTCGAAATTTTGTCATGTTTCGTTCTCCTTTATAGACATATCTCTACAATGAACTCAAAAACAGCCTCTATATCTACTGTTTTTCTGACAATAATAAAATGCCTAGTAAATGTAAAGCTATTTCACTGTCTGGTAGATCATCTTATTTTTCTGTTGTATCCAAGTATTTGTTTAAGCCATAAACTTAAATATAGTTGTCAGTGACATTACTGTTGTATTTTGATTCTCAGGCATCTGAATTTACACAACAAGACAGTTAAATGATAAATTTAAATAAAGTATTTTAAACATTTTAAACAAGCTCAATGCATTGAACATTGGATCTTTGTACTTGTATCAGTGTTTTTATGACATAATGACAAATGTACATTACCTTCTGGTATAACATTCTGATAAATCTGTAAACTTTCAACAGGTGATCTACATGTTAGATCAGGTAATATGTTAAACATTGGATGTAAATATTGTAGGTTACTACCCTGAAATATATAAATATAGTAAACTTATACTTTGTTTGTTTGTTTGGGTTTTACGGGGCGCATCAACACAGAAAGGTTATATCGCGCGTTAACTTATACAATATGTGACAATAATATATACAATATCAACGAGTAAAATCATCACTCTAGAAAAACATAAAAGGGTTTACAGCTTGAACTAATAGGATATGTGACATTAATATCAAAATGTAGAGGTACAATAAAACCAAATGTGTAACATATGTCATAGAGAGGCAACAAGAACTAGAGAGAATAGAGGTGCAACAAAACTATATAACATACCTGTTTGTTTGATGATCGTATCATTAAAGGCATGGTTTCTATAAGATACATATCCATCATAGATTTCCTCCATACCCAACCAGTCCTGTCCATTAAACAGCCAAGTATCAGAAGATTAAATAACAGATAATCTATACCATTTTGTACCTGAAATATACATTACTTGTTACATTTATTATTGACAATCTTAACCAAAATGTTTTCTCTTATATACAGTTTAATCTGCAGTAAAAGTCATCTTCTTTAGCTTGCTTTAAACAAAACCATGCAATGTTGAACCTGTATTGATAAACAGCCAAGTAGAGTGCTAACATCAGTTAAAAAAGAAAGAAAATTATGTAATTATTGAATGCAAATTTCTTTACAGAATATTATCAAACCATTATAATATAGGAATATTGAAAAAAGGAATCAATTGCTTATTTCTAATGTGTTCCATATGATTTGCTTGAAAACAATATACATAAATTAAGAATAATCATAGTAAGTGCCTCTTAAATACAATACAATACACAGTCGACTATGATTGACCTTGAGCTATAGTCAAAAGGGAAAATAACTGAATATATCCGTCTGAAACGATGTATAAGGAACAGAGTCAAATAAAATCAAATTAGAACATTGATTAGGAAATGGATTTTCCAAATAGTAACATTGAACCCTTATAATCATTCAAAAATGATAGACTCACCTCATGTGAAACATCAATATGAAACAATCTAGCAGCTGTAGCACCAGGGCGTAAGGAATGTTTTAATAATCTTTCTATAACACAATGTATGTTAAGATTCTTCTCTTGTAAGGGTATATATATTGTGTGATGTTGTACACTTCTATTTAGTTTACTTAAATCATCTTCACGTCTTGTTTTATATAATGATTTACCAACACCAGCTCTCCAAGATTTAATGATACGAACAGTCGAACTAAAAACATGAGAAATGGATCATCACTTCAACATGAAAACAACTAATCATCTTTCATGGTTGATACAGACTTCGCATACATTATTTCAGGGCCTTTTAAGGGCTTTTTCGGGGAATTTCTCGCTAAATTTAGGGCTTAATTTTCTAGGACTCTATTTGGATGCCTCGGATTTTTTCCCTCAGAAAACCAAAAAAAGCGGAGCTAGTGTTCGTCCCACAGTCAAATTGACGAAAGTGATTTGCAAAAATTACGGAATTATATGTTATTAAAAGATATTCATTTTAATGCTCAATTACCTTGACAATCATTCAGATTTTGATTGAATAATTTCAAAACTAAGGCCTTCAAAATAGTTATTTAGGGCCAGACAATGCAATCAATTTAGGGACTTTTCGGGGCCAGCCATGCAATTTAGGGCCTTCTCAATACTGTAGGAATCCTGTCTTTTACAAAATCAAACATTTAGAGCGTTAACAAAGATATTTATGCAACAACTAATTTCTATTAGACTATCTTGCCGTAGTTTTAATTTTACCGCTTGTATGCACATGTACAAGTATGGTACATTGTATGAAGTCAAATATAAACTTTTGCAATAAATAAGAAATTATGTCAATTCTACTCTTTTCATGGTTAGATAAAACTATTTTAGTGATAATAAATGAGATGTATATTACCTATCATGATCAACACAAGCAGCAGGCTTTATATTGGTTTGAGGAATGTCTTGTAATTTTAATTTGTTGATAAGATATTGTCTTAGTGTATTAATACTATATGGTAGGAATTGTCTTTTATATTTGTCTAGTGATGAGATGATAGTTGATCTATATTCATTATCTGAACTACATATAACTAGTAGCCGATATTTCATATCTGAAATAATGTCAGAATAAAGGAAAAATCATGTTCAAAGAATTAATTGATTCACATTATCTATGACGAAAAGAAACAAAGAGACTTCCAAGCAAATTCTAAATTAACCATAAATTGGTAAACTTTATCCAAAAACATGTATGAATCAAACCATGTTGCATGAGTAAGCTTTAATTATGTAAAAGTATTTGTGGTAAGCATCATCCGTTTTTTTTCAAAAAATGTCACTTTTCCAAGGAAATTTGGAGAGCACTGTATATGAGGCACTAAATTATTATGACTTTATTATAAAGAAGCAACTTGCTATATCCTATAAAACATCAACGTGTAAAATGTTTGTTTAGCATTTGTGTCTCACACATTATATTCAACTATCAGAACCACTGAGGTATACAAGTGATCTTATAACGCTCTAGGCAGATCTTATCATACAATTTATGCATCAATTTGAAACCTAAGCTTTATTCTTCATTTGCATATTGTGTTGTCAAACTTTCTATATATTCACTCAACAAGCATTGCAATAATTTAATTTATTCCATGTAGATAATTATTGCAACAACTTTGCCATACCACACATTATCACAAACACATGTAAATATGTACGAGGGGTTTCTCTGTTCTCCTATTGAGTGACAAATTGTTGTTGTAGATGTATGATACATATTAAAATACTTTATGGAGACACCTTACACAATGTCTTATGTTTCCTGCATAGTACAACACAAGTAAAGTGGGTGTGTATAATATTAAAAGTAAAATTAACTATGATACAACCTTTATGATAAATATCTAATAGATATTCTTCTAAACATCTTTCTGCAGCTTCACATACATCATAGTCTAACATATCTGCATTCACTAAACAATATACCTTTCTACTATCATCAAATATGGCTCTACGCCAAAATATATCAACCTTTAATAGAAAAAAATAATACAAAAAAAAATAGATTGATATTTTTTAAAATTGAAATAAAAAGATTTTATTAATATGCTTTATTGGTAAAATACTTATACACTTAATAAACATATAATATAATGGATTAGAAGTCGATGTTATGGAAATTACGAGAGATTAGAATACACTTACGCAGTTTAAGGAACCTAATTTTGTAATGAAGTCAATTTTTAACACACAGTACCAGCATTATTAAGAAAATATATAAATAAATATGACCTCATCTTTAGTTGTGTTAGGTGTACACATTAGAACTTCATCCGACTGTGGTAAAGGTTGGTATTCATTATCAACATATATAGACAATGTAGTTAATAATACGTCAGCTGAAATAATCAAGATTCAATTTACCATAACGTGGCAGTAAGGTCCCATACAAATAATATGAGATCTATATTTAATAATTTCTTACACCTCAAGGCTTCAACAAAAAAATGTGTCCTTACAATATAAAAGTTTGACTCGTGACTAATTCAAAATTTAAATGATTTTAGAAATAACTTACAACTGTCTATGTTTTACCGATTATTAAAATATAGGCACAAGCTTTGATGCGCGTATGATTTAATAATGGGCATCAATCGAGTGCCTATATTTTAAAAATCGATCGGTAAAATATACACAACTGTAAGTTATTTTGATTCTAACACCGCAAAATACATCACTAGAAAAGATAAATATTTAAAACTATTTTAACCGTGAGAAACGCCATGCTGTTGAAATCTATCCCCAGTGCAAAGGTCGAAAATAGCATTTATTTACACAATTCTCATCCAAACAAATGACATTAAAATCTTTCTTGAAAATAAAAACAAAAAACTAAAAACGAATTATCATAATTGTATTTGTGTGTTTAACACCAGTCTAGAAAATTAGCGTCGCGATATAAACAAAACATTCGACCTTACCCTTAGTGTGTGACATTTTGTTTACACTTGATGTAGCATATTTGAAGTTCGATGCTTTCGACGGAATATTGCAAATACAGCTTAAATAATTAGATGTTAACTCGATAATAATGTGTTATCAGACAATTTAAATGAGAATTTGAACGCGTGTCAAGGAAGAATGGATTTTCAGAAAATCAGCGCTGTTAAACTGAAACTTGATAAATTACATGCAGCCAGTTCCATTATATTATGTTATGCACATATTGGCGTTATTTAAATAGTTAATCTTTGTATTTTTTGTATAATGGCTGGCATTATCGCCGGATAAAGCACAGATTGAAATGAGACAGCGGAACCGGGAAATACTGGGACTTGAAGTAGGTTTTTATGCTATGATGATTTTAAACTTAATTTAGACCCTTTTCTTTAAAGAGATAAGATTAGTACATGTTTTACATTTACTAACATTACGGACATCAAAGACCCTTTTAAAGTCAATACCTTTATAAACTCGGGCACTATTTTCGCCTTAGCTCATTTAACGTGGGGAGTAGAATTATATCATCCGTCGCGAGGTATACTTTGTTGATTATTAAAACATAGATAACGTCACATTAAAGAAAGAGTGAAAGCGCAAGTGCCTATGCTAGAATAGGTCTTAATTAAACAAATATTCCATAATTATGGTTGAGACACGATAATATGATAAAGACTTAACAATAACCTATCATCTAAATACCCTCTTTAATACAATCACAAGAGTTTAGATTTATACATGTATAACTCTAGATGAATAATTTATTTTCAACAATTGAGAAACCATACTGGTGACATAATATAATAATAGTTTTTATTTATTTTATTTACCTGATGGACAGACGAGTAAATTAGGTTCTCCTTCTTTAAACACAGGTGATAAATGTCTACTGATTTCTTTGGTATCTACAAGTGTATATCAATAAAGAACAACATCTTGGCTAATGTAAATTAATAATCATTTGAAAAAAGTTATCACTCAATTGTGTGGTAGAGCCCGTTTAACAGAGATTATAAAGTCATAATAAAACAGAATTACATCAGAAGAAAAACAAGAACTATAAAACAATTGATTTTAACTAAGGAAACTGGAATTATACTCATGCCATGGGTGTTTCAGCATTGTGTGATTAGTAACATATTTTATACAATCATTTAACCTAATATACTCAAGCACAGTTGCAAGTAAAGTATTAAATATACAAATAAATGTAATATGGGCTTTGATCCTAGTAGCAAAAGGTTACTCTCTGGAGAGGTTTGCTGTTTGATTTGCATCATTAAGGGCACTTGATGATAGGGGACAATTTTGGCACAAAATATATACCAGAAAAGTATTTGTAGAAGACAATTATATACAGCTATAAGCCAAATACAATAGCTTCAGACATCATGTAAAACTAGATGTCAGATGTTAACATACAATTAACATCTGACAAAGGGAAAAAAGATCAAGTCTTCAAAGCTCATTTAGACTTAATGACAATGTGCTTGTATGAGTTAATACAACATACATGGGAAAAAAAGGTATGTAAGCACAACAGAAGTAATCACAAGTAACTTATTGAAATTTTCATCTATAAAATACCGTGACGTTAATAAATCACAGACAATGACAATATAAAATGTATAATATTTAAAATAGTAGACAAACAAATGTTACACGAGAAGTAGAATCAGATGGAAATTGTATTGTCTTTAAACTTATTCATAAAAATTAAACAAGAGCTGTCAGAGGAGACATCATGCTCGACTTAGTAAGTATTTGTCACAGGAGATGTGGTTGGTGATAAGGAACATACAAATTTTAAAATTTGAAAATATAACCTTAACAAATTTAAAGTAAATAAATAAATAAAACAATTAAAGAAAATTTTAAGTTCATGGAGGACAATTTTGAAAAAAAATGTATTTGAAGTTATGATTCTTGTCCCATGAGATGTGGTTGATAATAAGGAATATGTATTTAAAGTTTGAAGTCAATACCTAAAGAAATAAAACAGTTGCAGTAAAAACAAATATGTTTTAAGAAAACTATAAGTTCAAAGGGGGATAACTCTGAAAAAATGTATAAGTAGTTATTAACCTTGTCACATCAGATGTGGTTGATAACAAGGAACATATATTTAAAGTTTGAAGTCAAAACCTAAAAAAAACAGTTGCCGTAAAAACAAATATTTTTTAAAATAAATTTCTAAGTTCAAGGGGAGAAAATATTGAAAAAAATGTATTCAGAGTTATGAACCTTGTCACATGAGATGTGGTTGATAATAAGGAACATATATTTAAAGCTTGAAGTTAATATCTTAAGAAATAACAAAGATATAGAAGAAAGTATTTTACTGCTCAAAAACTTTAATCTGTGCACAAAAACTTTAATCAGAAATGTGGACACCGACGCGGACGCCGGGGCGATTAGGAGAGCTCTACATTACTACGTAAAGTCGAGCTAAAAATCTACGAAGCATAAATTGCCATTTTGTAAGAATGTTTTACTAAGATACTAAGAAGAAACACGTATAAGCAAATCATAATCACACACATTGAAATAAATGTACAAACTATATAAAACCATAGAAATATGAAAGCATACCTCGAGATGACAGATATTTTAGTATCAAACCAAGATGTTCAAGACTAAGATAGTCACATGTATTGGATGAAATGGATTCTAAAAACTGTTTCCATATTGAATTTAGATCTTTTATCAATGGATTAAAACCACACTTACTAAAAAGAAACGCATACAATAGAAACTTTAAGAGGTTTCATATACATGTACACAGCAATACATATATTCCAACAATATTAACCTGAGCATGATCTGTATGCATGAACATGTAATTTGTATTTTATATATTATAATTCATTATCTATTTTTAGCTTTGTGGATCAATTGAAAATTAGAGAAGCCCTTAGTCGAATCATGGTGGCATTTTCATATTAACTATACCATTTTATGTGAAATATATCATATCATCATCACCTATGTAATACAATGGCTAAGTTGCCATTAATCGTTATATAGTGCAATTATTATTCGTTCAAATTCCATTTGTGTTCTTATGTATTTATCATGTTTAGCTACCTTAAGTATGTAAAAATAATCCCATCAATGAATAGTCTAAATAAATACAAAAGGTTAGAATTCAAATTCAAGCCCTACAATAGCCATACACAACATTAACACATGTGATGAATTAGTATTATTTAAATGAATATATTTATTAAATCATGAACTGAGTATTGTTGTTTACATTCTATGGGAAACTCACAATTTTTAAGTGTATAATTATTGTAATAAGGTACATTCTAGTTCAAAATTCAGTTTATATTGTTCTAAATCTAGAGTTCAAACATTGATATAAAAACATACAAGTGGCGTGAACAAAAACAGGTTTTTCAGATAACAAATGTATAGTCCAGACATATTTCAGAGCTTGAAGACTTAGTGAATGAAATGAAATCAAATGTCAACAATTGAGCATGTTTTTATAAAAATAAGAGACACCAAATACGAAATTAATGTAAATTGCAAACTTAATGACTATACTTATGTCTTTCCAATCCTGATATTTTTTCAGCAATTAAAGATTGTATGTTAGTCTGTGATATACTCCATCCACTAAAAGTAGGTTCATGTGCATCCCTCATAGCTCGTAGTAAATCATCTAAATATTAATAAAAATAACAAGATATCAACCGAACAAATTTACTTTTCAATCTGACCAGTAAAATTTAATGAATCTGCTATAAAGTTGCTATTGCATCTCTGTTAAATTATAAAACAGTAAACCAAGTCATAATCAAGCTGCAGTTGGTCCCGAGTCTGGTTGTGAAACTCTGACTAGAAACTTATCTAAGACCAGCAAAGGGAAAAGTTTTCCAATGATATGTCTCTGTCTAACTTTCAAGGTTCAACAAACAAAAACGTAAAGTCATTTACAAAACTTATACATTTACTTTTTTCATAGGTAAACATTTTTCGGAAAGTCTTTACTCAGTCATAGTGGAAGTCACATATTATAGTTCAATCTATGAGAATAATTTGGCACAATATTAATCATACAGTAAACCAGTATATGAATATATGTGCTATGATCATATATCTATTTCAAAAATATCTTACAGTTACAGTTTATTTTTAATTTATCTTAGAAACTGATGGATTATCTCCACGACCTTCTTTCTAGCAAGCTAGGAAGATCTCTAAATACAAACCTTGTGTACAGTTGTGTTTTACAGCAGACAAAAGAGGATATATCAAATGTGAATATTCATTGCCTGTACCAACTTTCATCAATTCTCTCTGTAGGATGACTAGTTGATCAACAGTAAAATAATTCAAGTGAATAAAAGTCTTTCTTTTCTCTTTGATATGATGTAGCCAATTATCCAAACATTCCTCCATAAATTTAGCAATCTCAGGAACCATATCTTGTAAATCTTCTTGTTTGGATCGTCTCCCCTGTAATGTTATTTATGCAGTTATATTATTGTGTTATATATATTGATTAGACTTATATATTCGTTACTAGTTATTGGGGACTGAATTCAAAACATGTTAAAATAGTTAAATAGTCATAAACTTTTTAAAGCTTTCTTGATCGATTCTAGATTAGTTAAAATTAATTTTCCATTGGGGTCACTGAACTAATAGAACAAAACCTTAAAGAAATATGTTTGGGTGCTTCGAAGGTAGTTAAATTTTAAAAAATACAGTCATATTTAGTTACCATTTTATTTTTTAAAATCTGATCATGCTAATACTACCAAGCATACATACCCTCATTTTAGGAGCTTTATCATCCTGACGAAACGCTAATGTTACACAAACTGGATGTATAGGGTCACAGATAAATCTGGCTGTCCAATCTTTAAATAATACACATCCAGAAGAACAGAGCTTGATATAAACATTGCTGAGTCTTGTTAAACTATCAAATATCTGTAATAAATTATAGAATATAAAATCCACAAGGTCTTCTAGGTAAATGGTACTTTTGGAAAAAAGTAGCTTCAGTCAACATAATTTATAGATATCTACAAAAGGAATGTATTTTCAAGGGAACTTACATCTTCATCAATGAAGTTAATGAGCTTTACCAGAATCTTAAAAATTCAGAACAATAGGGTATGTACATAACTGCTTGTGTTTAACATGCAGGTTTAAGTTAATTAAAGTTAGAGTTTTTATTAAACCATACCATAGTAAATCTGTCAACACTGTCACTACCCTTCTCAGCCTTTCCAGCAACTAACATCAATCTACTATGTAAATCTTGTAATTGTGAAAATGTGTAACTTCTTAAATGTGGCTGAGAATCTTTTGATGACATTGACTGTGTAGATGTAGAAACTTGTGTCTGTTCATTTACAGACAGATAAAATATGTCACTCAAAGCCTGAAATTGCATCAATATACAAATAAAAAAATGATGGACAACAACAAACTCTTATACTGTCACAAAATATGTTTCATACTGAATTTAAATACAACATGGATAGAGCATTAATACGTTCCTATTTCTTCATTAGGCACATTAACCATTGTTTTACAATTATCTTTTTGAATATCATTAATTTTATATACAGCAATTTGGCAATATGGGTCCCCCATTTAAACATCGGTCTAGCATTCATTGGATAATCACATCTACTTAGTTTCTAATACAAGTAAAACTCATTTGGTTATTATAATGATTTATTTATTTTGTTGGGTTTAACGCCGTAGCAGCACATTATATTGGTCATATAACGGCGTATAATGTATTTTGGACCGGAGGCCTTTATTTACAAATAAAGATTTTGTATTGTATTGTATTGTATTGCTTAGCGCACCTAACCTAGCTATCCTGGTACTTGTCTATAACCAGTACTCACCTACCCTTCCACAAGGCCGGAAACTTCTCCATGTATCTTATCAATGGAAGAAAATTGACATTATTGTCAAATTTTCATGGTGGGGTATAACCTCCCTGGATGGAATTCGAACCCGTACCCCTTCACGACACGTGATTTAAAATCACGGCGCTTCCAACTGCGCTTCCAACCAGAGTTAGTAATGAAAAAGCATTAACACTAAATGATTAGCCCTTATTGACAAGGAAAGTTAAATGAGAGTGGTTTGTCAAAGTTGTCATGACTTGTTTCACAACCAAGCTAAAATATAAATGTGCTATTTTACATCATGTTTTATAACCTTTCTTACATAATCAATATTAAGAGTACGAAATCATACAAACCAGCACAGAGTTATCCTGCTGAATTTTATTTCTACTTTTCCAAGCATGTTTACCAACAGTGTAGATACCACCAGCATTTATAGCTTCTGCTTGCATCAGTGATGTAACTTCAACTGAACCATGAGCTTTCTTTATTTCTTTCATCCATTCTAATTGATTATTAGAGTCAGACTGCAACAATGACAAAAAGCAAATACTTGAAATTAATAATGAGTGGAAATAGAATAAGGATACAAGTTATCTTCAATATAGTTAACAGCACCTAAACTAAGAGTCAAATGTGGATGAAACAAAAAGTTGTGCAATCATTCCAGTTTACTAGCAAGAAAACAGAACTTTCGATATCATATTTCCATTATAGGCTGTTGGGCACATTTTTCAGACAAATTTGTTTCCCTGAACAATCTGATTAGTATGCTTACAACGAATTGATGATAAGATTATTATGAAAGCTTAATACTTTTAAAAATGAGAAAACTTTATACTGCTACCTTTCGATATTAGGGAAATAACAAACATGGAAAGCTTTTTCATCTAGAATTAAAACAATAGTGGCGAAATTGTCTTTTGAATCTTACTTCATAACGTTGATAACTTACCAACATTTGTGGAAGTTTTGGATTTGCTTCAAGTTCTTTCCAAACTATAGAACAATGTTCTAGAAGTTGTTTGTATCCACATTTAGGTGTAAGATCAAATATTAAAGGAGCATATCCTGTGACAGCAGAGTGTAAACATTGCACACGAGCAATATTCATTGGTTCATCACCAGCGGAAATAAAAGCCAAATCTACAAACACTTTTAACTCCTTCAAACCACCTGTAATAAAAAAAGATCTAAAAGATCTTTCTCAAGTTCATACAAGTACACTGAATCTAAAAACAAAAATATAGATAAACCAAAGCTTTAAAATTCCATTTGAAATATCATGATTTAATTGCTGTTTGATGACATAACTATTATACAATACAGTCTGTTTATGTTTGTACAATTAAATAATTATGCAGGCATAATGAAATCAAATAACCCTTCACAATTGACAAGAATAACTTAAAACTGATTTCAAGAGTAATCAATATAATGTGCAAGAAATTGTTTTTAAAATAGTGTCAAAATAGTTGACAATGAGTAAAGTAGAAAAATAAACCAGTCCAACGCCTTAACCTCTCCGCCACTACAGCATTGATCTCGTTGATAACTTGATATAATATTTACTGATGTTTATTTACTGTAATACTTACTTTTAGCATTCCAAACACCTATCATGTTTAGCCTAAATCTTCATGTTACAATTTGTATTAGGTATGTAGTTGACTTATTGTTCAAAAGAAGATATACGAGGGTTGATCCAGAAGTAATGTTACTGTGTCCGCCATGCATTTAGTTTGCGCTGTACTGTTATGAACGTGTAATCAAAATGTTCACTAATTCAACTCTGATTAGATACATTAATATTTTTTCTAAAACGTTTCAGTTTAAAAAATACAAGCTTTAAATGAATACCATCCCCGCTTTGTCGCCGCGCGCTAAAATTACGTTAGTTTCATACTCATGAAGGCAAAACTTATTCGTTATTTATATGCAAAATAACGCGCCAAATGAGATCGGCAATCCATAATTCGCGCATTATGCAAAGACTTAGATATGAGTTACGGAACAGTTCAAAGAATCTTGAAAGACGAACTTAGCATGAAGCGTGTTGGTGCACTGTGAGTTCCACGATTGCTGAAAGATGAATACCCTGGCACAGGAGTCTCAACACCAGGGGTGGTACTTTGAAAAAGAATGAGAATTTAACGCCCTGTTGGACGTCATAGACGTTGACGACGTTCACGGCGTGCAGCGATCGTCGCAGCTTTGGTTACTGCAAATGCACATATTTTGATAATTTTTCATTATATTTTTATCATATTTTAGGAATTTTTGCAAATAGATTTAGGTATCAATATACTAAATTGTGTTCTTTTTTGAGTGAAATTAACAATTTTACAGCCCCAATGACATTACTTCTGGATCGTATTATGTCCTGTATACAATTTCATACAAAACCAAGTGAAAACGTGTAAATGTAAAATAAACTAATAAGGTTAGTATTTTTATATCATAGTTCTACATAGAAAGACTACATACCATTTGCCATTGATTCCTTTAACCATTTAACTAATTTTCCACACTGCACAAAAGTATATAAACACTGAGCTTTTTCCTCCGTCAAACCTTGTAAGATTTCGACAGCTTTCATAACAGAATCGTTGAATGATTTCATCTCTATCATAGTCTGCCGTTGCTACAAATTATGTAAAAATCTATCAATAAAACATATCACACTTTGTGCTCAGGTGAGCTAAAAAGACTGCTTTTTCAAAAATGGGTTATCTAAATATATTGTCTTTTCGAAATGATTAATTTTAACCAATGTAAATTATTATTTTGACATCTTATATCTGATGGTGGTCAACCTTTAACTGTCGGCAAGACCCTTAAATATAACGACAGACAAAGAGGCATGAAAATCATATACACATGTATATCATAATAACAAGCCAAAATAGATATCCATATTGCAAACTGACATGAAATTGGAAAGACTAAAGTAGTTAATATCAATTAAACTTGTCTTCACTATTAAATTGGTGAGACACTCTTATACATATAATCACTTAATCAAGCCAACGCAATGCGCAGTACTATCATAGAATTTAAGCAATGATCTTAAACTTAAAGTATAAAAATGAGAACAAACTAACTTTTGCAATGACTTTGATTTGCTCAAAATCTCCTTTCAGCTTGTACTCATCAGCAAAATTCAAAATCACGCCAGCTCCTCTAACACATGTTGAAAGTTGTCTATATTTCTTAAGTTGATCAATACGCGTAGATATTATTTTTGGGGAAATTTCTAGAATTTCTAATTCTTTTGCAATACTTGTGTAATCATCTTTGTACATTTTCCCAACTTTATTTTCAAAGACATAAAACGTCATACAGCCTGACTTTATTTGGTCACAAAAGTTGCTTAATCTTAAAAGTAAAAGTAAACATTATTATTCAGTTACATGGCAATTAGAGAGTGTAATTATTTTGTCTTAAAACTGAACTATAAAAACAAAATGTTAAAACAGGAAGTTAGAGAGCTGCTTGGCTAGCTCAGTTGGTAGCACACAAGTCTACTGATCGAGTGGTTGTGGGTTAAATTTCCTGGCGGTGTATACTTCCGTGGAGCATGGTCATGAAATTATTTCTACGGCCATTCTCCCTCCTACCAATGATTCTTATGTAGGGTAGTTGTCAGTCACTGACCAAAGTAAGCGCCGCTTATTAGTTGATTAACAGATAAATCGAGATATTTAGCCTTTCCAGGACAGAAATTGGGTTGACTGACCGCCTTTATATTATCTTTTCAATGTGTCGCAACGGCGTTAAAGCCAACAAAAACGAAACAAAAAAGAAGTTAGAGCTTATACAACAATCAAATCGTTTAAAATAACAGTTATCTATGACATACGTACATTGCAGTTTTTCATTCTATGTATACAATCCTTTTATCCTGGTCAGAAGAAGAAAAAATAAATCAAAACCATTTGTTTCTATATCTTTCTATATATCCTGTGAACCTGGGGTCATTAAGCGATGGGTTCAGATACACATGTTCAATTAAAAAATGTTAATATGTAAATACGCACCTTTCTTTTACAGTGCCCCATACATTATTCACAACATCATCTAAACATTTAATGTCAGTTCTATTCGAGTCACACTGTACTTTCCATATCTTCATGAACGTACTACTGTTTGAGATCTTATTCAGTTCTGTAGCCATAGCAATCACATCATAAGAAACTTTAAATGCACATAATGTAATTCGAAAGTAATTAACATTTTCTACCTTAGTCACATCAAATGGTTTACAAAATTCATTTATTGTGTAAGTATCTAACCTCTCTTGTTTCTTCAATGCAACATCAATAGGAGTTCTATCAACTACAAATTGAAAAAAGTTACATTCAAAGAACATTAATCACACACAAAAGTAGACATCGTAAAAAAATTAAGGTTAGCAAAACACGTTCAAATTTAAATCCTTTACTGGTAGCGACATGAATGAAAATTGCCATTTTTTCAACTTATTTAAACATAATCATTATAATGTGTCTATGGTATTAATGTCAATAAGTTACATTTATGTTGCGTAATTATACATAAGTTCTAAATAATCACATAAAGGAATGTTTGATTATCATAAGTAACATAATTAAGAAAAAACATACCATTCGGTAAATGTTGAAGCAATGAAGCTAGACCAGCCATATATGTTGACTGGAGTTCAAAAGCATCTAATTCTGCCTGTCTAATAGTCAGAGCTTTCTTTATACGTGCAGCTTTTTGATTTACTTGAACTAGTTCTGATAGCTCAGAGAACTTTTCTTTTGACTCAATAACAAGCTTAAAGTCTCCAATTTTAATAGATCCATCAAAAAGAGCAGATATTTTGCTTTCAATAAGTGACACAGCCAACTTTAAGTCCAAAGCACACTCAGCTGTTAGAATGTCCACCCTTCCTTTACCATCATCTGATATTGAAATGCCAAATTATTAAACTTATTATCAATCATGGCAACATAATTAAACAACAAGAGCAGACTATGGACTGAGTACTCAATTAATCAAGGTATTTAAACAGAATTTGAGTTCTAAGCGAATTGATTATCAAGAAATGATAAACAACTGTTAATATTTTGTTGTTTAATTATAAAATATAGACACAAACTTTGATGCTCATAGATGTTAAATCAGAAGTACAAGTCATTAATACAAATGATTTAATGAGTACATCAACAGCAGTGTACATATACAACAAGTCATGGACAAATGTGGATTATTTTGATTTGTTACGCTGCAATATGGAATTGCTTAGTAATAATAATAGAGACTACACATTTATTGTATTTTTATGAAGAAAAATCTTTTATGAACAGAAAATAATTTGACGATCGGGACGTTTTATAGCTTGGTGACGATTTGAAAATTACGACCGTTGAACAGGCGTTAAAGACATTTTCCCTATATAAACTATAATATGGAATATTTGTAACTTTTTGTGCATCCACAGTAGAAAACTTTGAGAAATGGCTTGACGGCATTATCACCCAAAACGGACATCACATTGAACATTCGTTATCAATTCTATGTTAGGTATACGAACAATATTTCTAGCTTAAGTATGATAGGTTATACATGTATATCAAACAAAAGTCTCTAGATTATTACTATATGAAAATTGTGTGTCTATTGTTAGTCATATCAATGCTAATAAATTACAAATCTGCATCACATATTAAGAATCACCCTGTATGAACGTGTTAGCTTTATTCTATTTTAGAGATAAATTTGCGTACAAAACTAAGTTTTGAGCATAGAGTCTGTCCTCAAGTTTTATAACCGGGGCCTCTGAAAGGTAACAAAACTGAAACCAATAATGTATTTAAATGTCCAATCAAAATATGGACCTACGAAGATTTACTATCAAACTGATGAGAGTACGTAAAACAATACTGTTGTTGCATTTACCAGTATTTAAGAAACTGTAACAATATATTTGTATATTTACAAAATTAGATTCAAAATAAAATCATCATAAAGAAGCCTTGTTTCAAAAGTAAAATAGAAAGTAACCATCCTCAAGGTTAAGATGGAAATAACAAGAGCTGTCAGAGGAGACAGCATGCTCGACTAAGTAAGTATTTGTCACAGGAGATGTGGTTAATGATAAGGAACATACATATTTTAAAATTTAAAAATATAACCTTACCTTTAAAGTGAAAAATAAATTAAAAAGATAAAGAAAATTTTTAGTTTATATGACACAATTTTGAAAAAAATGTTCTTGGGAGATAAAAACATTGCCACCTGAGATGTGGTTGATAATAAGGAACGTATATTTCAAGTTTGAAGTAAATACCTAAAGAAATAAAACAGTTGCAGTAAAAAATCAAAGAAATTTCTAAGTTGAAGGGGAGATAATTCTGAACAAATGTATTTGGAGAGTAAGAGAGCTCTCCATTTACTTCGTAAAGTCGAACTAAAACAGTCGTTTAGATCCTGGTATCTATGTCTCTGTTTAGATCCTTGACTGCTCAACTGCATTTAGACAAAACAATTTCAAAGTAGCTACTTCAAGACTATGCTACAATACTGAATCTGATGTAGGGCAGTTTTAAACCCAGATGATGATCTTTAGATCTTAATGTAAGTGAAACGGAGTGGAGTCAGTTTTGACCCTTTTATTTGAACATAACTGCACCAATCATCATAGAGGACTTTTATGTGATCCTACATACTAAATATATAAATTTGGTCCTAGAGCATTTGTGTATAAATATTCGGATAGTTCTTATTGAAAACTGGTGACTCCTTAAGGGTTTGGTTTAATTTTGATTCGAGGATTAGAGCCATATCACACTAGCTAACTTATGAACTCAATTAAGTAATAAAAATTACAGTTATAAGTACTTACAAAATATTTTCAAATATTGAGGAAAAGGAGGCCATCTTAAAGCATGTCTAAGCATTCTGTCTTCTGTGTTGTTTTTTA